>CALNHX010007296.1:0-76064 GCA_940337035.1 Agriotes lineatus
GGTATGTGTCCAGAAAAAAGTGTTTTTATAAAATAAGAGTGGTCATCATAAGAAGTTGGACCAAGAATTATGAAGATGTTAGTGGAATGCGTGTAGCATAGCTGGCGGGCGTTTTTGACGACGGCTCAAGCAGGTCAAGCAATAGAGGCAAGTCCAGTATGGCAAGGAAGATAAATTGAGCTCTAAAGTCTAAAGCGAAATGTTTATGAAACGATTTATAAATAAACATTAATTAAACTGCAGGTAACTTACAGTATTATTTGTTATTAAACATTGAATTAAAAAACAAAATTTACTAATCCTATAAAAATTTCAAAAATACAAATATTTAACAAATAAATGTTAATCGCCTCATATTTATAGCGTTATGTGTTTTTATTTGTGTCTCCTAATTAAATTTCTGCATTAACCTGACCGAATTGAAAGTCAAACAATTGATTTATTTTACACTTTTATGCTAACTGTGGACCAAGAAAGGTAAGATAGGACATAACATGATAAAACCCTGAGAGAAAATTATTCATATCGATAAAAATAAACTAAAGTCATAAAGGACAGTAGCAATATATTCCGAAAACAATGCTTAAAGATGGCATAAATGTTTTTGCTCCTGTAAAATAAGTAGAAAATGTAAATACTTATATTGGTTTTCCATCAAATATCCTAAAAAAGGTAAAGTTCGAGGTACTACACTTCACACAGAAGTGTCTATTATCTCTGGTATCAACAATGGCTGAAATTTATTTTTTAAAGATTATCAAAGAGAGCTCATTAAAAGAGCTTTTCAAAAGTTAAAAAGTATACAAAATGTTTTATTTAAAAAAATTCGAAATTATTATTCTTCTTCTTTTTCAGAGCCTTCGTATCCACTCCTGGACGTAGGCCTCTTTGGTTAGACAGTGTCCTGTCTTGTGCAACATGTTGCCAGTTTCTTTGTCCAATTTTTTCTGTGATGTCACCAGTTCATCGCCTTTGTGGTCATCCTACGCTGTGTGTGTGTAGCCTTGGTGTCCACTGTCAAATGTGTTTGTCCATCGTGCTATTTGCCACATGTCTTGCCAAGCTCCGCTTTAACCTCGCGACTCTCTCTTTGCCCCCCCCCCCTAACGTGGTGAATCTAAAACAAATAGAAATAAACCGGAAATGATTACATTTGCTAAGTTTTAACATTAACATTAATACGCAGAACTACTACTTTAAACTCGAAAGATAATTCATGAAGAACATAATTTTTTGGTAACATTGGTTATACAGCATCCCCCTGAAATTCAGCATTTGCTTGCATAAAATCGTTAATATTTCTAAAAACCTTTGAGGAAAGACCTTTAAGTGATCCAAATTAGGGCGTTAGATTAAAAAAAAAGTTTGGGCCGTCCCGTATTATAAAAACTATTTTAGTATGTGCACCACCTTCATATCCACACCTTTTATATAAACAAATTTTATGTAACTCTCGTAGTTTTAGAAATTATCTTCCACTTCTGCATTGTTGTTTAACACTGTATATAAAGAATTTCTACAACTAGTGTTGTCTTTCTTCTCTCAATGCGACACTCCAGTCCTCTGTATTTTTTTATTTATCCGTCATACTTCTTCTTTCCAGTAGCTCATTCACTTCATCGAAAACGAAAAAAATTATTATTATTATTTCCTGGATCATCCTCTTTTTCTTCTCCCCAATGAGCTCTAGTCCGCGATGATGTTTATCTATCTGTTGTAGCTGGCTTTTCATACGCACCCATACCAATTTAATCTTTTCTCTTCCCATGTATTTGATGGTAGGGGTGGTTGGTTCTTTTGATATATTTAGGTACTTAGCTTTTTTCAAAGTTTAATACATGTTCGATTTTTTATATTCTTCTTGGTGTTTACTTATCATGTAACTTAGATCTGTGTCGTCTTGAGCAATTATTACCACTTAGTCGTCAGCGAGTTGAGGATGTCTTTCATCGGTATCGTCATCTCTTCCATGCTTTAAGTCTTTGTTTTAAATGTAGTTATTTTAAATAGAATAGGTGAAGTGGAAGTTACCTGTATAAGACCATTGTTTTAAAACTTTAAGTTAGTTTATGTCCCACCTTAATACCTAATTTGTTTTCTTTATACCACTTCTTTGTCGCTGTTATAGTGATAAGCTAATTAAGGATATTTAGTTCTTAGATCTGTGAATGCTAAATATACCTCTTCATTTTTTTTTGCTTTTTCTCGTTCAACTAGTTGTTGAATAGTACAGATCTGGTGTATACACGATCATTCTCTAACGAATCCTGCCTGTTCTCCAGGTCGAGTTTGTGGCTTGTTGGTTACAAGACTTGAGGTTCAGCTACCTTTCTCTGCGTCCTTATAGATCACGACTGCAACACCGGACCGCAGAAACAACAAAAATACGCTTCCAGAGAAGACGCGGCAAACATGCAGATTTATGCATGATAACCACCAGGTCGATTTACCGCCAGAATAAATTAAGGGCACGACTTACCTGTACAAAGACACTTTCATATCCCACGGCGAGTTCGCAGGGCAACACCAGAGGAAAGCACAGTTTCCGCTCTGACCTTCCGGTGAACCGCCTTGCCGGCGCTCGGGCTTTTAAAAGATAAAGGTAAAGCATATCGTGGCGCTCCGGAGGCCGTGAAAAGTAGCCTCAGAGACAGTCTAGTGCTAGCCAATTCAGCTCCGATAAGCACCTCGACCAGGGTCGTTTGTAGAAATTTAACAATATTTGTTTGACAGTAAATGTAAACAAATCAGCCATTTAGCGCTGTCGTATTTAGTTCCAGAACCGGCCGTTATAGAACGCAGCTTCAGGAGAATTTTCGGCGGCGTCAGCAATGCCGGCTATCAACCAAGGTTATACCAAATATCGTTTGATGCAGAACTGTCCAGGACGACCCCCAACTCATTTTATTTTCTATGATATAAGAAATTCCAATTTGAGAGAACCTGAGTGGCAATTTACAGAGCACTAAATACTTTTTATTTAATGTGTATTTGGTCTATATACTTGAGTTATGAATCGGATCTTGGAATTCTGACTACCATAGGGCGAAATTAAGTAATTGAGCAGAAGTAATTGTGCAAAAATGATCGAGTCTGGAGTGTGCAATACTTGTTGAAAACATTACAAGAAAACTCCAGTTTTATAAATAAAAATGAAGAAACAGTATATAAAAAAATATATAATGAATAAACATTTTATGTTTTATTCCATTCCTTCAGAACAAGAATACCAAAGCCCCAAGCTTAAATATTTATGTAACTAATGGTTAAACAGTTACAGTAACCTTAATAAAATAAACACTAAAATAATTATCTTCTAATAACTGTAACTACCATGATGATAAGTAATAGTATAGTACATTATCTCTCAAACGTTTATGTGATGTCATCATAGAGGAATAATCAATTGCAAATGTAGGAAATGTAGCCGCATATAGGCAACCTCATCACGAAATCAAGTGATCTAGAGTTTTATCAGTTGAAAATTTATTGTGATCGCACAGTATTGAATGTCAGTGTTGCAGAATTTACTCGTGATGTGTTCTGTAAGCTAAAATTATTCCTAAAGTGAAATCGAAATTACACGATCATCTGCAGAAGTAAGTTTTTATATGTTCCCAATAGATTTTTATTTTTTGCCAATATATAAAAAAATGTTGGGCATAACAAGTATTTAAAAAGTTTAACTTACTATAATCCGGGATGTACTCGCTACATTATATGTAACAACAGCATTGCAGCATCTTATGGACCAACGTAATACCTCAATGAATGCCGACATCCGGGATCTAAGGCCTTACAAACGGCTCGCGGTAATCCTTTGGAGCATGTCGACATCCATGACTGCTCATTGTCTAGAAAACCAAAGACTACCAAATTCCGAGGAACAGACAATGGGTAGTAGTAGATAAAACAGGTTTGCAAAGTTGAGCTCAATCTCTCAATTTTCTATCTCAATTTTTTAGAAGTCGCGTTAGCGTTACTATGGTTTTTCATATTCCATTTATGCTTGCATACGTTTTAGTATTAAATTTTGCAAATTTCTTTACTTCATACTTTACTTATTTACATGTCAGTGAAGCAACAAACCAAAGCTAAAACAAAATATTCATAGTAAAAGATAATAGTTTATCAAAAAATTAGTAAGCACTTCCCTTTTCACTTTTAGAGTAAAATGGGCACAGCCTAATTATGAAAACACAAATTAAGCAAGCTGGTTGTTACTTAATTTACATATTTTATCTGAGAATAAATCAAACAAATATTTTAATCCATTTCAAGACATTAAACTGAGCATTTACGTGATGTACGTCAACAGGTAGGATAATATAAATTTGCACGCTTTTGCTGAAACAAGAACCGGTTGTGCTGCTTCACTATCTTAATAAATGCTCTTCCAGTAAGAGTCAATTTAAATTAAGACTTCGTTGTAAACAGATAACTTACTTTGATTACAAGTTGTTGGTGCGAAAATATTGACACAGCTATCAACTAAAAGAATGGAATTTTAAGATTTTTATTTTGCAGTCATCGCAAAAACATGAAAGCTGCAGTAATCCTGGAGACGAATTACGGCAGATAAGTAATTAAATAATCAACACGGGAAGTTAATTAATACTTGTTCGCTAATGAGGTTCCATTCAGCAGATGATTAAAACATTGTTTTCGGAATCTGCTTATTACTCTAGTTGCGTATTTACATAATTAACGATGTTTTGGACTTATTTGATTAAGCTCCCATAGAAATATATTTAAACCAACCGATTAATTGCAAATTTGGTGGTTTTGTTCTCGAAAATTAGAAAACTTGCAGGAGGAAGTAAGCCATTAATTTTCGTTTGCAGTTGGGAATTAAACAATGACAAACAAAATGTAATTACGAAAAAGAGATTTTTAATGTACACATATTGAAAACTAGTTCCAACTGCTATCGTACCTACCTAATTTTCCAACGTTAGCATTTGTATTTATATCTTTAAAAATTGATCCGCCTGTATATTAAGAACAAAAAAAAACGAAAATTCTACCTTCAAAGGTGTTGCCTAGAATCTGCTTTATTTTGATTATTATTTGATGAAATTTTATTTCGGTCAAATCACAACCAAATGAACCACCGCTGTTTGGTCAAGACCAATAAGCTTTGAACGAGGCTTTAGTCGCAATATATTGCCAAGGGATGTAAAGGTTCAAGGTAATTTCAATTCTCCCAACTGGGGACGGGCTGCTATAAGGACCTTGCGTCCCTCTTCAGCCAAGAACGGGAGTTATAGGATGGGCGAGAGAAAGGAGGGGTGGAAAATAGAAGAATGAACAGGAAATGTGGAGAAATACTGCCCCAGCATTTATCTCAGAGAAAGTACTCTGTTGACTCAAGGAAACCACCTGAAAACCTGAATCAGAGCAGACGGTCGCAGAAATCGAACCCATGACCAAAATATAATCACATAATATTTATTTACAACTAAAATTGAAACAATAACTTTCTGGAATCGGGGTACATGGTTGTCTTCTGAGGTGGGTGTCTTCTCATGTCTTCAATCGTTCTCAAATTGGTAATATAAATGGATTCAAGTCTGCGCCCTTCGTGATAACTCAAGAATACCTCAAGGCTCTCACTTGGGTCCACTACTATTCCTATGATTACTGACTTAAAACAGTGTTTTCGCCGCTCAAATATTTGTTTGTATGCAGACGACGTGTTATCGTAAAAAGTCTCGGTTGGCTAATCTCTCAAAACCAATAAACAATGTGACTACTTGTATACAATTGCCGGCCGACTAGCTAGGTTTGGAGACGGGTGCACAATTCGTTAAATGCTCAAAAAGGGCACCAACGGATTTTCATCAAATAACGGCAAGTGTATCCAGGAATTCAAACGAGAATACGTAAACTTAGGTAGCACAATAAATCTGAAAGAGAAGCTCAACTCAAGTATAGGTCGCAGTAACAAATAAAGCCAGAATGCACATATCACAGTATAATTCAAATAATATAATCACAGCAAGAATCACAATATGTTAACATAATCGGAATCATAAGTTGCCACAAACTAATTGCTCTGATCAATAATTCACAAATACGAAATTGAGGTACCTCAGGCAAAGATTACAATACTTAAAGTTCACACACTTCGCAATAATATTAATTGCACACATTAAAATAAACGGACAGGCAAACATTACAGCAAAGGTTAGTCCTACGTGACTTCACAGGGTCACGTCCTTGACCCGGGCTCCCAATGACGTTTGATGCCATTTCATGCAGCAATACAGCCCAAAATCGCCTGAAGTATCCCCACGTAGAGGATATGACCCTAACTCTAACTAATGCCTAGATTGACTCTCCGCCAAATGGCGTGGAACACAACCAAAAACTAACGGCAGCCAAGAATCCTCCGAAATTTCAATACTGCTAAACCGACTCCATCTTGTTTCGCCCATGGAGGTGGAAAAGGACGCTCTTCGAGACAATCGCGAGCTATATCAAACTTTCGCAGCAATGCCAAGTAAGTAGGCCGGGCGCTAGCGCACGAAATACAAACTGAGCACTAAAAACATCAGAACCGAAAAGATGCGTAACAATACGCAATAAATACTACAGATCTCGAAACCAAATGCCGGCTCGAATGAACCGTAACAGCCGTCAACATTTTTGGAAAAGTTTCTTCAGTTAGAGATTCTTTAAATACTTCAGCTGATCTAAATAGATTTACTCAATACTGCAATTTTAATAAACTACCTCCTAATATTAATAAATGTGCAAGCATATGTTTCTGTAAAAATTACGAGGCAATTGATTTTCAATATTCTTTAAACAACATCATCATTAAAAGAGTTACTTACATCAAAAATCTTTGTGTGTACTTTGACGGAAAATTGAGCTTCAACATTCATATTGATTACTTAATCAACAAGTGCAACAAAGGACTTCCGTTATTTTATAGATCTTGTAATGATTTTCAAAATGAGGCTGCTATTAAATCTATATATTACACATTTGTATATAGCAAGTTTTATCTAGTATGGCATGACATTTTACAATGTTTATCAAGTTCGCTTAGAAAGACTTCAAAATAGATTTGTGAGATTTTTACACCACAAATTAACAAATGTTGATATCGCCCATAGTATTAATCTTAATCGTTTACAATATAATATTCAATCTCTTCAGCAACGTAGACTAATAGCTGACTTACTGTTTATTTACAAAGTTCTCACTCAACATTACGACTCACCTCATCTAGTATAGTCAAATTTATACCCATTCGGAGTCACGTGATAATCTAGTAATTTTACGTATGTCGATTCTTAAAAATGCAATTTTAGGGAAATAAATGACATTCCGTTTTGTAGGTTATCCTGACATATGCCAATTTCTAAAACAAGGTTGCTATGGGTTTATTCTCTTATATGAAATCAAACTGAATTTACAGGTTAAAGAAAACATAACATGTCGTAAAATGTAAATATAATAAAGATATGTCAGCTGCTACATTAAAAACCTGCTGCGTATAGCAAATTTTAAGTCAATTTCTGTGCATGCATATTCTGTTATAGAACATTGCCATTTGAAGCCTATTTCCTTGCACAATCTATTTAGGGAAGAAACTGAATGTGAAAAATCTCCAGATTCTTCAACCAAGCATTTTTTAGATTTTTTATGGTTACAAATTCTTTAGCTACATACATTTTATATACAGTGTCTTGACTGCTTCGTAGACTTCCGTTTTTGCATTCTTCACTTTCTGGCTCATATTTTCGGTAAATTGTGCTCTCCGAGATATTTAACGCAAGAGAAGCACGGCGAACAGCGTTGGAGGGTGAAACTGGTGATTTACTATTATTAATATTGTACTCTTCATAAAAAAAAACGCATAATATTCAAATTAATTGTTGTGACTGCTCGTTATACCGCATGTCCGATGGTTTCTTTTAATTTCCAGTTTTCGGCTCAACAATTTTAGGTTTTATTACCCTTATCTCAATAACTTACACGAAAAATATAATCTGACAGATTAGAAACGTCAAATTTTTAAAATTAATTTTATGAATCGACATGCCTTTTTTTCAAGTTTCTTCCATTTCATCTATTTTACTAAAGATGAACAGAGACAGACAAAAGTCACGTGACTCCGAATGGGTATAATTTTGACTATAGTTTTAGTATGTTCCTCAGTTTAGTACCCGAAGCACACAATTATTGTCTTATAACTGCTACAATACTAATCTGGGCAGAAATTCTCCAGTTACTAGGTTTAGTGAATTGTTTAATAAATATTGTTCAAATATTGATATTTTCACTTTGTCTCTGTTTTCTTTTAAGAGAATTTTGAAAAACATCTTTAAGTTAAATTAACAATTTAACATACGTATATATTATTATTGTGAATTTACTGTAATAGTGAATACTTTTATGGGTCTCTGACCCGTTTGGATCACATTTGGATAAATAAATAAATAAATAAATATCGATATTTACAATGAGTACAACCTCTAATAACAGAAGTGAATAAGTTAATAATTCCGAAGAGGGAAGAATGGAGGGAGAGCATAACGATTTTCGTCTTTAAAAATATGATAAACAGTTATGGAAAAACTACAGAAACATAGATTTACTAAATAACACCTTATAGCTTATCACAAAATTAACTTGCGAAAAGTTCGAACACATGTAGCTATTCCATCGCACTTGAGAAACTACGTTGTGCTATATAGGAAAGGCATTCAAATTTGTTGGCGAGAGGGGTTCTTCTTCACGGCAATATAAGAGTGCGCAAGGCTCAATCTCGTCAAGCTTAAATGCAAAAATTAGGACTACTTAAGCTAGATCTAACGGATAGCTCCAATATAGCGTCCTGCGAGTATTCAGAAACTTAAAGGAAAAGCTTCAAGGTTTCTAGCAGCTATTTTCTCGAGCAGTCTAAGCGAATATTGTAATCCCGGAAAAGTGGAAAAAGTATGTAGCGTTAGGTGGTGACTACTTATATATGAAAAATAGGAAATAAATAGTGCTATAGCCAATGAAACGAGCCAGCTGTTTCTTCACTTAACACTTCTTGCCTTATATTTAGGGTTTTTTCTACGCCGTACCCATCTTCACCTATATGCTTATATATATTTTTGGCAATCCCCCAAATATTTTCAGTGGGGTTGAAAATACAATGGTAGGGAGGAAGTCGGAGCACAGTATGTCCATACTGTTCAGCAAGGTGGTCTGCGACCTACGTTTTTGGAAGTTTGTGCCTGAAAATGAATCGTCACTACTTTAGCACACAAAATTCACTTAATATACTTACTGTGCAACCAACTGCAATAATTCCATTTTTAAAACATTCTCCTCAATATTCACTGACCGGCTTGCTAACTAATCAATAATATCTTGTTTTTTCCAACTAGCAGTGGGCGTTTTATCGGCCAATGTGCTATGATAACTTGCGTTATCTATAACAATAATTGATGACTCCTCGAATCATTTTTTAAAAATCCTGATTTATTTCCCTGTGGTAATCTGGGTGTTTTGTGCTCGATGTAAATATCAGTGAGGCACCAGGAATAAATCCATCTCTATTTCCAGCATGAAGCACCATATATCTAAGAAAATAGATCATTAATATTATTTAAATACAGTTATTAAACTTACGATGCTAACCTTTTTCCATCTGATTTTATTTTTTTATTTTTTACTATCACCTTGCCATGATTTACAAATAGTGCCATTTTCGAAAAGTCAGGTTTCGTCTAAGTGTACAAAGTGTGGCGGTTTTTCCTGGTGCAGATTTTTAATGTACTTCCTTAAAAACTCCACTCTACGGAAAGCAATGTGATCCAACTCCATGAGCCCTCTGCGTGGAACATCCTTTTTCCAGTGGAATCCTACGACTTTCAGAACCTTTCCTAACGAAGATATTCCTCCCTTGAAAACATTTCTTTCCTTCAAAAATCGCAATAGAGATGTCTGAGTAATATGTTGTTCTAACAAAAAAGTATTCCTACTTGTAATGTTCAGCAAAAGAGAGTAAATGATTCACTCGCTGTTTTGTCATAAACCACATTTATTATGGCTACTTGATCGAAATCGTCAATGTCCACTACGGGCTTCATTCTCAGCTATTTTCGCTTCGGGCTTTTGATAAGTTTATTTGATTTTACCGTCTGTGAAACCGACCTAACAGTTGGTATACATACTTGCAAGGCACTTGCAACTCTCTAATTATATGTTGATTCCAAAATGCACAGCAGCTAAAGAAATCAAGGGCCCTCCATTGTCGCATCCTTGCTCAAAATAGCTTATTAAAGAGGCTATAAGCTGTTTTGACTGCTTTCGGCATTATTTCCACCACACAATACACGTAAACGCAATAAATAAGTTTTAAATAACTACGAAAAAGCGCAACTTATAACAATCCACGTACAATCTCAATAAGTTAGGTTAGAAACTAGCAGTCCAGTGAGACAAATGTCTCATTTAATAAAACAAAACACACCGTTTTGCAAATAGAACTCGTATTCACCACACGTACGTATATGACGTCATTGTTGGTAGCAAACTACCAGTCGCATTCGCCTTGATAAAATTTGCCTAGAATCTAACCTAAAAAGTTCGGATTAGGATAACTACGATAATAATTAGTGTTAGAGACTGAAATTCGGTTCCTAATCTGACATGACCATTCCAAACATATAACTTTAATAACTTTTTTCTCTATCTCTTACGGTTTGGCTGCTGAAACAGCGTCCCGGACGGGCAAGTCTAGTAGATAAAGGATACTATGTAAACAAAGTATGATGTCACACCAATCTAAGAGAGGAAAATTTGACAATAAAAATCAATTTGTTCGTTATAAATCGATAAAACTGAAAAATATTAGCAGATTCACTAAATATATGGTTTTATTTTTAAAGTTGGTACAAAAATAATTCTTTTTCAGGAATTATTTATAAAAACAAACCTTATTTTTATTTATTTGGGGTTAATGTTGAATGGACCCTGCAAAAGTGTATTGATGACGTACATAAACTGGCTCGTTGTCTCTACTTTAAGTATATTCCTCCTACACTAAGTAGCTTGTTAATCTGGTATCCCTCGAATAAAACTTACCCTTCTGGGCAATTTAAAAACATCGTGTAGATAGTTATTTTGTGAAAATACTTGTTATCAAGTTTTGAAATGTTGAAAAAATTTCGAAAATGTAATATAAGTTCAGAAAAAATTTACCATGACTTGAAGTGTTGGCTAGATGGATGCCCCCCTCCCCTTACCCGCTTTCCTACATCCACAAATTTTTAATAAACATCGTTTTCAAGTCATTTTATTTAAGAGTAAGAATTTTTACAAATACATTAACTTTGATTTGACTGCCATAGTATAGCAACATTATATTGTTGATTTCGTCATAGATACAAAATATGAAAAACTACTCATAACTAAGGATTTTTCAAATTATTTCGCCATGCAACTAGAAACAACGTCTTAGCAACCATATATTCAGGCAATCCTTGATGTTACTTACATATTCTTATTTTAAATATATGCACCACTGGAGATATTTATGCTTCTTACCTTCAGTTGACTTACAGACCTCAGGGAAAAAAACGTTCATATCTCTTTTAATGCATGAATATCTATAATACAATTTTGACAGAATCACTTAACTTTTACAGAATGTTTAACACTAAACACAACGTGGTGATTGAACATCTGTAGTTGTTTTCGTTATAAACATTTTCAGTATTCATTAGAAACATTTGTATTTGTTAAAATGACATTACTAATGTAACCTTAAACTATCGGATGTAAAGTGCCAATTTCACTTTTACAACATAAATAAAGAAAAAACAATTCCACAGCCCTCTAAAGGGTAAAAGTTTTCGATTATATGGTATATAAAAATGATTTTTCTGAGGTAAGGGAGGAAATAATACGATTGTGTACGCATATTTATGAAGCATTTGTTTGAAACATAATCTTTACGAAATTATATGTGGTAAGTTTCAAGCACGCGATTTTACGCATTTTCTTCTAAATTCTCGTCTGATACAATACCTCATGCTTATTCATAAATCCCTTCTATCGCCCACCACCAGCTCCCAGCGTAATTGATTCCAAACTCATCTAAATCACTTAAGCTGCGACATGATTTTGCAGTAGCATTTTCTTGGTCTCCAGCCGCAACCCTTGGGCCGTGTTTGCTATCATACCGGACCCACCCCTTGTCTCAGTCTCCGTAGTATTAAAGATTGAGGTATTAGTCATGGTTGAGTTTGCCCTGTTGCGGGTCACGTGCGGGGGAGGTAATAAGACCTGACGGACCATCCCCAGGGCGCCAACCCCATGCAGCCTTCGATCACGCACTCGGTCCTTATGCCGCATACATATTAACTAATAACTTTATTTGCAGGGGCAAAATGCCGGGATCTCCGGCATCGTTTTTAATTGCCGCGAACCCGGTTTGAACCGCAGCCTGACCAAATCCCACGAGTCGCAATACGTTGGGACATTAAAAGACGCTTGTGGGACATCTCGCACACATCCATTAGTAGATATCGGATACCTTTATGGCTAACACGTGTTACATTATACTTTACAAAACCAGCCTAAATATCGCTATCGGAGGCGAGAAGTACATTAACAATGATTCATTTCGTTTTCAGAGAGCGCATTAAATTTATCTTGAACGCCGCAAACTGTGCGATGTCTAGAAGGCGGGTGCTAATGCGGCGTTGTCGACCTTAGAATTGAAAGTTTGTGTTGATATATTTGTCTATTTCCCTTACATTGTAATAGCCAATGATATAACAAGATTTTGAAAATTGTACTCAAAATTTTCTACTAATGCCATTTTAAATAAACAAAATTTTATAAAAATTTATAAAAATGATTTTCAGTATCTGTCGCTTTTTGGACAGTCAAATTACGAGAACTGGCATTGTGCTCAACGATTATTCACTTAAATTTCATGATTCGTTGTTCTTTTCAGCAATTCTGGTGTTGGATCGAAATTGCATTTTTAAAACTTGTAAATACAGTGACACAATAAAAAGGAGGCTATGGATTTTGAACTACATGTCTTAGCAAGTAAACAAAGTAATTATATATTACCACTTTTCCTTAATAATCACAATTTTTGTCTAAATTTGTTAATGCAAGCTTGGATTCTCTATTTCAATTCTCCATTTTCGGGAACCCGATTGCCAAAATATGATGGAATTTAAACTTATGTTCCGGTGAGAAAATGATTTCAATAAACACACCTAGATTTGATGAGTGTTAAGTTGATAGATGAATTAAATATAAATACGTGAACTAGTGTAAGACAATTATTTTGTCCATAGCTGCAAGTGTCACATTTTTCTGTAATCGCACTGTATTAATTTTTCTTCCAAATTCTATCTACAAGGCCCTATAAACTTAAAGACATTTTTATTTTGAAGCTAAAAAGTTATGGTCATGAAATTTCCCCAAATTGGAAATAGAAAAACTATAAACAACCAATAATAGTAATTTATGTGTCAAGGGTTTAAACAGGCGTTTTTAACCCGCAGGGTGAATGTTATAACACGAGGTGCGAAGCAGGGGCGGCCCTAGGGTGGTGCGAGCGTTGCGACAGAACCGGACGCCTTCTTATAAGGGGCGCCAAAATCATCAACAAAATTTTCAAACGCCTCATACCGCAGGCACAGTCTATATTAAAAAGTATACAAATCAAATGTATAGCCATTTTTCATCGTGTTCCGGAGGTTTTGGTCACACAATTTTCATGATAAATTTCTCTAGACGATACTAAATTGATAACGTCTGCAATTTATTGCTCTAGATCATATAGCTGCACATTTACCTGGTTTTTTAACTTTTAACTATTTATTTTTAAAAGACACCTACTCGTCAAATAAAGTTATAAAGTCATTAATTTAATTCCTGGAAGTTTCTACGCCTTCTCGTTGGACATTCCTTTTATATGGCAAGTGAGCATAACCTTTCTACGTGACAAGACTAATAAATAATTAGCTAAAGTTATTTTGTTAACATTCACAAATTGTAAGGGATTTTGACGCTATTGCCATTTTTTTTCCTATTTAGGTACTTATTAGTAGAAAAGCAGAAGCTAGGCGGTTGTTGACAGACATTTCTAAGCAGAAAACGTATAGACAGTTTTCTAAGCAAATTTATTTGGGTTAATTGGTTTTTTTAGTTTGTATAGTAATTGGTTATTATTATTGCTGTTTTGAGGGGCATGATTTATGTGTTTACAATTACGCTTATAAGCCCGAGTAATAACTAAGTGGTAAGTCAATTTCATGACAAAGCGTTAAAGTACTTAACAAGTATTTGTCTACAGCTTTATCAGTTGTATCTATTCAGTTTGATTTATCAACCATTATTGACTTTAACGAACTTCTTGGACGTTCTTCGATACTGTCATAGTTTTCGTCTTATTTACAGATTCATTCTGAGCACCGAACCAGTTGCAAGTTCTCACAGTTGGTAAAGTTCCCAGTGGTTGATGCAACCTGGTGCGCTGCTTTTTAAAGAAGAAGTCAATTTTAAGGTTATGTGCTTGCTGGTCCTGAAGTCATTACTTAATGCTTAATATTTCATGATCTTTAATTATTTTAATATCTGCGCTGGCAGAATAAAGTAAATAATTAAACATTTGACTTGTTTCGAGTAATTATTTGTGAACAGTTTGTAATAATGGTACTGAAAACTAATCTGATTGCAGACGTTTACTAATAATTGCGTTCGAATCGGCTATTTGAGAATTCTCACACACTATATAAAATAATCGTCATTTTAATATTACAAACTTGGCTGCTATTTTCAGTTTGTACTATTTAGTAATTAACTACAATATTTACCTATTTGAATTATTATTTGAATGAGATATATACATATACTTAATCTATTAAATACAATCGTTATTATTGAGTGTATAGTTTTAGCTTCTTGGTACTTTGTGTGTTTTTAAGCGATCAATATAGCTACTTCACGTGGCTCTATAGAGATACTTTAACACGTATCGAGACATAAAAAAAAATCTGATCCTCGGCGGGCTGTGGAAATTCAAACGTATGAATAATATGTTGGTGGCACTGTAAGTCAATAGTAAATTCAAGGTTATCAGGTTAGATTTTCCGCCAGTTTTGACACAGATTGTCGGAAAACCTAACCTGGTAACCTCGAATTTGACATAGACTTACAGTGCCACCAACATATTATTCATACGTTTGAATTTCCACAGCCCGCTGAGGATCAGTTTTTTTTTATATCTCGATATTTTAATAGCCTGGCGCCCATTCATTAATGTAATGATTGCAACGATTGGTCCTTTATTTTGTATTTGAAGAACAACCACTCTACCATTATACTATTTAGTAGCAATCGGATATATTACCAGCTGCATAAGGTAAGATTGCATGTTATTATTTATTTTCTTAGTTTTTACACGTAACAATGTTATATGTTTCATAAATCATTGTGGAGGCGCCTTCTCGATATCTCGTACGTCTACATAAATTCCTAGGGCCGCCCCTAGTACGGAACGCCGAAGGCTATAACATGACAAAAACCAAACACGTTGGTTACGCCAGAGGTGCATACAAAACTTTATGTACAATCGAAATTTTAAAAAGGTAGTTCCAGATTATATCAAACGCGAAATGAAAACAGGACAATTCTTACAATTATTTTAGCTGAATAATATTTTTGCAAGTAGATATGGTTTTCATTAATATGTGTTTATTAATAATAACTAAAATGACGTCAGCGGGCGATGAAATTCTATTACGCCCGCTGACCCCTTTTGTTTACTTTTGCTTTAACTGAGAAGTATATAAAAGTACTTTGCACATATCTTAGACTTTACGCTTGACGAAAATGGGACCCAACAGATACAGGATAAATGTTGCAAAAGAGACAAAAAGAGTAATGCTAAGTGTGCTGTGTTTAATCTAGCCGTATCGCACAGATGCGAGATGTCCTACTGCCAAGTGTTGAAATCGCATTTGCAGGCGCTGAAGTTCGAATCCCACCGCCGGTAATGTGTTTTTTATTTTAAACTTGATGTAATTTGCATTACCAAGTGTTTATTTTTATTGTTTCAGTATTATTAGGAACATTAAGATATGTGTAACCCTAGTTTCCTTTAATTTTTCAAATTGTTTAATGTCACCACGCCCGAGTAAGGCCCTCTACAGATTTTTTTAAATTTTAATATACAAAGAAGGGAAAATTACGTGTGATAAATGACTTTACCAAGATGTCTTACTTCGTGCGCTAGTGTCTCTTCTGGGCAGAACCAGGTCTGGACTAATTGCCCGAATTTATTCACTAATTTTTTGTTTCACTTGGTCCAAACGGGGGGATTTTACTAAAAACCTTTGATTTCAGATAATTACTTCTAAGTGGCCAATTAATATTCCCTCCGTTTAGATATCACTCTTCCTGGGAATATAGCCCGTGCGACTTGCATGGCAAGGTTTGCAGTATGAGCTGCCGCCCCAACTTGTTGGAACCAAGGGTTCTCGTTGAATCCATCTAAATTTTTAAGTTTTCAAGAAGTAACGATAAGTGCAAAACCGCCAGCATTCGCGTAAAATTCGGAGGCAATAATTCTAGATGCGCGTATTACCTCTCCCAATCAAAAGTTTCTGTAGAATTCCACGTAATTTGAACCAATTAAAACAAATAATTAGTGAATAAATTCAAGGAATTACTCCAGCCATATGGAACATTTTCGGTTCTGCCTTGAAAAGGTGCTAAGTCTCGAAAGAAGGCATCTTGATAATTTTATTTGGTATTAGTAGTTGTTCTTTTTTTGTATATTAAAATAAAAAGTATTTGACGAGTACAATTTTTATTAACCCAGTTATACTTTTCCAAAAAAAGGAAACATTCTGGTGCACCGTGTATGTTACGTCCCAGAATAAACGGACGTGGAGTAGTAAAAAATCCTCACGTTGCAGTTTATTGATGCACCCTTTCATCCACAGACGATATGAGTCTGGATAGGTTAGTTGGACCAACATTTTTCGAAGACGCATGAAGGTACATGAACGAATTGTTGTAACCTTTCTTTATTAAATAGTTCATGCAGCTGAAGATACAATTAATTTTTACGCAAATATTTTAATGACAGGATCTCATCATCTTATCTTTGGTTGGAGTACTCGTTCTTGTAATATGATTGTTTTTGATTTTTTCTATAGTAGCTCTGTTTGAAAAACACCACTTTTAAGACTCTCATCAATGATTTAAACGAACTGAAACTTAGAATTTAAAAAAATGTAAAAAAGTGAACAACTCGTCTCGCTTATCACAAAATGTTTTTGATAGAACGAGAAGTCGAGTTCAAACGTTTTTGGAGTAAGAGGGCAGACATTTTCAACGTGTGTACTATTATTACATTAGTTCAGGGTGATCCATTTCATTTGCTGTTCCTCAGTAAACGATTTCTGTTCCTAAAAATGACGTTACATTATTATTTCATTGCAGCTTACACAACGTAACCTGATATGGACATTATAAACATTTCTCAATACTAGTACTAACGTGACGTTTCATTCCACAGCCCAATGAGTACAAGTTTAATTTAATTTTTTTAATTTTAGAAGATATGCATTACTAGTGTGTGTGGTAGACAATTTTATTCGCTTTCGCAGCCTTTCTAAAGTATGATCAAAAATTATTTTCATCTACTATGGCCATGGAATAGTTCCTCATTTATGAATGCAACTACGTTTATACTTAATGTCAAAATTTGACATTTGCTTTGTAAGTGAGTTGCAGTTGCATTCATAAATTAGGAAGTATTCCATGGCCATACTAAATGAAAATACTTTTTGATCATACTATATTACCTAATCACTTAGACTTCAATTTATAGGTGGTTTTCTTAAACAGTTAGTTTTTATAGTTTCTCGAAACCCTATATTCGAATGTGCAATTTCTTTTTATTTCCGTATATTGGGTTCTACCACATTTCACTTGTATTTTTTTCTTCACATATTTCTACGTATGATCGAACACTTTTAAAAAATTAATTTATGTTTGCAGTGGTGAATATTATATACCAAGAGACAAAAGTGCATCATTTGATCCCGCAAGTGAAGTTTATTGTCCGAGACGAAGATGAGGGCAATAATCACTCAAGGGATCAAAGGCACTTTGGTCCCCAGGTATATACGCTATTTTGTGCACCCCCCGACCACAAATCTTCAAATAAATCTGATTTTGCTTTTTTTTAATTTATGCATTCGATTCGAAAAAATGGATGGCTTCGGACATATAGATGAGTAACTAAGATAATGTTGTAAATAAAGGACCACTTTTAATCCCTGGGGGATTACATTTTTATTTCATTCAAAATTACGCCTAAAGTAGGTCATTTAGTCCCAGGAGCGCAAAAAAGTACTTAATAATGTAACATATACAATTTTAACAGAACCACTTAACTTGACAGAATGTTTAATGCTGAACACAAAGTGGTGCTGTGTATGAAAAATGGAAGAAATCACTTTGAACAGCCGTAGGTGTTTATGTTATTAACATTTTTATATGAATTCAACAAAAATGTTTGTATTTGATAAAATGACATTAGATATAACCTTAAACTGACAGATATAAAATGCCGATGTGACTGCCAACATAAATTTTTAACAAAACAGTTCCATAGCCCTCCAGAGGATAATAGTTTTCGATCATACATAGACGTACATTTTTACTAAATACTTTTCTGCAACAATATGAAGAAATCACTTTTCAATTGTCATGTTATAGAGCAAAATAAAAATTTTCCTCTATCGGAAGGGAAAAATAAAAGTGGGATAGAAAGTCCTTTCTTACTGGCGGAGTTGGGTTATACTGATGGGGCCATAATTATATATAACAGCAATGAGATAACATGAACAACAAAATAAAATGCTTGAGTGAGAAAGAGATGACCATACGAAAAAAATATTTTAGTAGGCATGCTTAGTTGACATCTGTCATAATTAAAATAGACATCAGGCCTACTCGAATATTTGCTACTATATTTATCTCTTTCTTACTCAAGGAATACGCGTTATCTTTTTGTTCATGTTATCTTATTGCTGTTATATATAATTGTGGCCCCATCGGTATAACTGGGTGTTTTTGAAAAGGTATTAATTTCATTCTGCTGTATCGTAGAGCTTCCTGTTTTATAGTTAACGAAAACTCTTCTATCTTCGATAGATGGTCTTACATATTTCCTGGAAGGTTCTAGCGAATTTTCTACTCCAGCAGCAACATCAGTAACTCGACTGGTTCGGCCTGTGGTATCAGAGAGATTTACAACCAAAGCTGATTCTTTGTTGTAGATGTCATCAATTGACATCTTTTTGAATGTCACATCTACTTACTCCAGCTAATACAAAAATTAATATAACCTACGACAAATTTAAACAATATTAGAAAGGCATGAGGCTAAAATTATTAATGATTACTTACCTTCATCCTGCTCTACCGATAAAAATCTTTTAATGTTAGTCCTGGCACGACCAGGCTCTATCGCTCAGTGGTTAAGCATTCTGGCTACTGATCTAAGGCTCGACAGTTCGATCCCTGATCCCGGTGAGGTTTTTAAAAATTTAAAAAATGCGAATAAAAACTAAGGTTACTAAATCAATAAAAACCTCTACAGAATGCCATTCGGAAATGATTAGAGTCCCTGTATATAGTAAACTATATGCAGGATCTCTACAAATTATGTAAAGCAGTGGGTCTCATGTTACTACGATGTGTAACATGTAAAAGATCCCTTGCTAGGGTTGGAACTCCTTAGTCTCTGCAAAATTCTAAGTAGGACTAAGGTACCTGGTATTCTGCATGCCTAAACCTTGTCCACGGGATTGGAAAAAAGGACCTATGAAGGCCTACTTGTTTGACATCAGTCTCCCCACAACAAATACTACAATACTACTATTAGTCCTGGCACGTATCTTGAACTTTTGTCTTGTATTCAACTGACTGTCTCTTTAGGAACGGTGTCTTTAAGCTGGAATATTGTAAACACAACATTCACAACTTAAAATCTTGCCTTTTCTAAAAATAAGCAAATATAACATTTTCCGAGTACCTATTTATTATGTTCTTCTTGCTTCAATTTATGAATAAATTGCATTTATTTGCATATCCCACATTGGATTTCACTGTGAATAGGTTTAAAGCTACTATACTTGCTTCATCACAAATATCAGGAGAATTGCGAGGATGTTCCACTGAACCGCTCCCGTTTTCACTTCCTACTATTCTCTTAGCAATAAAAATGCACAAATTGCTTATTTTTTGTAAATTAGTGTTATGTCCTCGTGGTTAAGGCTAATTAAAGATGTTGTCGTGGAAATATATGTTTATTAAATAAATATAACTTAGACAGATCTCATACAAATACAAGTTACTGTTCACAAGACCACAACTCGAATGTCTTAAAACTAACCCAAAACTCTCGTCCGGGTACCTGCACTTCGCCCCTTAGGATAATCCGCAGTTACACAGCGTTGCCAAACCTGCTACACCACAATTAGTAACTTAGAAAGCACTAACATTTTTGTCTATGTTTTTTTCTCAGCAATGCCGCAGCAACTGTATGTCAGAATACTTGTTTTTATGGTGATAAATTTAAAGGAAAACATTTTACCTACGTTTAAATGTTTAGTATTAGAAAA
This sequence comes from Agriotes lineatus, assembly GCA_940337035.1. Lineage (NCBI taxonomy): Eukaryota > Metazoa > Arthropoda > Insecta > Coleoptera > Elateridae > Agriotes > Agriotes lineatus. Next base: position 20,685 of record CALNHX010007296.1, read on the forward strand.
ATCATGTGTACAATGTGCAAAGAAAGAGTTTTCCCTTACTTGTACAAGTAATAATTATTATCACATCATTATCAGTTCCATTGCAATTAACTTCTAGTTATTACTTAGTAGTGTGCATTTAATTGGTATCATTACCACTATATGCTACATATTATTGTATGTTTTAATAGCAACTATCCAATCCTTGTACTTTTCTCATAGATACATATATTTCTAAATGTTTATTTTCAAGAGTTTTGTACTTACAAAAATGTTATCAAGAGCGCTTCTCCGCTTCTAGTTCAAGTACTCGTATCACTTTGCTATTTCATCTGCAACAGATATTTCCTTGACTAAAGAAAGCAGACTCCAAATAAAATGCTTGCATTGAAAACTTCCTCTCTAGAGCACCATCGCTAAATTTAAATATTATTTTAGAAAACTGAAATTCAGCTGTATATATGTTTTATAATTACTGAAGATGACAAAAAATAGTATCTATGTATTTTCTGAATGGCAAATCTGTTTAGATCGGTAAAATTACAACTGAAAAAAAGATTTCAGAAAAATATGTTCTTTGTGTAAATATTTTAACTAAATAAATTTGGCATTAATAAATGGGTAAAACTTTAATATTATATAAACTACCGCGTCCAACACATTTAACAGTGTAAAAGTCGTCAAATCGTCAAATAAAACAAAAATTTATATTAAACCCGACGCTTCATTTCAGATAAGGCCACACATAAGTACTCCAGATTAAGGCTAAATCCGAAATCCATGTATATTAATTTTTGTTATTACGAATATTTATTAAACGCTCTTGGCACAGATAAGCCTTTTTAATTGGCATAAACTTGTCCCAATACTTAGATAAGTGCCAAATATGGAAGGGTTTATCGTCGCAAACAAATAAATGCTCTTGTGCAAACTGGTTCGACAGTTTTATAGCCTCACTGTGTTCGCAGCAGATTAGTAGTTTTCATTTTTAGAATGCACAATTATCGCAATACCGACGTTGTCGAATTTGACACGATAACAGTAATTCCGGGAAGAGCGTCATTGACAACTTTTTTGACGTAACAGTAGCTGCCTGGTTAAAGTTATCAATGAAACCGTTGAAATCACGAATTCTAATTTTATATTATTACTTATATCTAAATTAGTTCAATTTAAAGTACACATAGTGACTAATAACAAAATATAAACTACGTAGTTAGTTTTAATTGTAGTGTATTTGTATGGTTTTCCACTGCATGTCATTCTAGTATTCTAAATAATTGCTGAATATTCCCACTTAATCGATTGTAACGTTGCTTGGAAATAAAAAAAACACGTCTTGCGAACATATTTGGTTCTTTTCATAATTTTTAGAAAAAAGATATGTCCAATAGTAAATCCTAAATATAATGTTAAATACTTTCAAATACCTCATTTATTTAAATGGTATATTTTTGTTGTAATGTGATTTATAGTCATAATTTTATCTCACACATCAAAGTAATATTTTGTCATGATTATGTACTTGCCGTTGAAGAATAAAAGTAATAGTTTGTACCTTATTTCGATTGCAAGGATAAATGATTAATTTAAATTAATTAATATAGGACTTGTATTATATTTGATTTCTTTAGAAAACTTTGAAATATATGAATTCTTATAACATTAATCCAACTTGATAGTAAGTAAGTAAGTAAGTAAGTAAGACATTAATTTAAGAAATAGAACATAACTCTTCAACTAATAATTGTTGAAATTTTAATAATGTACATTATTTGATCTAAAATAAATATTGTAACCAGCTTTAAACGAGGGTTGAGTACAGCACTAACTAGCTCTAACTCTCGGCAAAATATGGCAAAATAAGGACCAAGCAGCGGTTCTTAAAGTTACAAAAAACTCAATAAATTTATACAAATGGACGCCAGTCGTTACACACAACATAATCACAAATCTAGCTACCAACCCAAATTACCACCTACCTTGGATGCCTCTTACTTCAACCTAAATCTAAAAAAATAAACACGGGCAGGCTCATGAAGCGTCGTAGTATAGATAACAAAGAGAATATACCAGTAACAGTAAATAGACTTTTCCTATCACCAAAAATGTAAAAATTACCAATGTAGTGGTATAAGAGCTATTAAACAAAGACAAATGATTCCAGGTAAAATCCTGCCGCACTACAAAGGCAAACAATGATTAAGTAAATTTGGAGTCACCCAAATTACAAACACACAATTGATATGAATTATTTAAAATTCGAAAAAACGCAACAAATTAAAATTCTAAAGCTAGCAACATTAACGGCTGCGTTGACAAAAGAAACGCCCGAACCTTGGCTTGCAAAACTTTAAAAATGAAATTCGAAAAATTCAAGGTTCAAGGTCACACTGCGCAAGTGGCACACACAGGTATGCTTTCAGCTGATTTCCTATGTGATAATGCATTACCGTTTGATAAAACTATGGAATTTACGTTAACACCTGCGATTTTATCCCCTAAGGCCTTTGTTATAAATACACAATTTATAGCAGGCAAATATTCCCTTACCGACACCATCAAAACATTGAATAGCAAATTGTATGCACTTACTGTGAAGTGGGACGCTTCTTCAGGGCGATCTCGAAAGCAGTCACCAGGTGTGAAGACATCTTGCGATACGCAGCATTCATGGATTGAATATACATATTTCGGAAACGATCTTGGCTCAGAGCACCTGCCGATTGTGCGTCCATCAGAAAATTCTAGGAGACTATTGCCGGCAGGATATTTCGCCGGAAGATAAAGGCCGATTTACCACTTAATTAGTACGGGAACAAAAATAACAACCCCCAGATGGAAATCGGGCTGAAACACATTTGCAAGTGACGCCGCTTGGAGCGTACACCATAATTGTTGACAAGAAACAAAATGCTATTAAAATGCATAGTCTTCTTGGATCAAGATATTAATATAATATTGATTGTTATGCTTTCACAACCGCCTTTGCGGAGCACTTAATTTGACAAACGCAACTCGAAAAATGTCAAACCAGCCAACTTTACTTGAAGGTTAAGCGTTTTTGCGAAAAAATCAACATTTCCTAGCGCGGCTTCGCCGGAAGAAGCAAGCGCGTAATTTTTTAAGTTAGATATGCAAACAGAATCGAAGGTGCGGTTCGCAAGGAACTCAAAAATAAGATGGGGCGTTACAATATAATTGGGTAGCTAACCTGAGTGCTAAGTTATAGAAGGTATTTAGAAAAATAAATAAGTTTTTATATAGTATTTTAAAAATTAAGAAACTATAATTTGGAGTGGAATAAATTTAAAAGTATACAATAAGTTTATATTGGATAATATACTAAATAAACTATAACTCAAACCAATAGGATTCTTGTACTAAAACAGTGTAAGAAATACAATGATTCCAACTAGAAGGAAATATTCAAGAATGTAAAGGTAAACATTATGGATCAGTGGTTCTGTTAAACCATTGCAGTGACTGGAATGGAACTGGATGGGATGTAGTAGAGATATGCAGTATTGTAAAATTTATCATCGTAGAGCATTAACATTAAGAAGGCCGTTGCAATAAACGAGCTGAAGGTGTTCAGTTGAACATTTGTGAAAGTTCGAGGGCTCAGCGGGGAGTTGGTGAAGATGGCTAAGGCTTCGTCGGGAGAACGCAACTATAACTAACATAAAAGCAAATGTTAAGTTTGACATTTAAGTATAAATGTAGTTGCATTCATAAATTAGGAAGTAATCCATGGCCATACTAGATAAAAATAATTTTTGATCAACTTTATTCTAACAAAGCTTTAATAAGTAATAAACGCAAAAGAAACTGTTGAAATGTTTTATTTACTGCAATTATGATTAATTTTTAGAAAAACCTACTTTATTAAGGTAGAAGATAACTAAAGTCAATATCTATTTGTGAAATTTATCGCGATGTATCGACAAAAAAAGTAATACATCACAGTGCTCATCCAGCTGGCCACTCATGTTATATAGAATTTAAAAGACCATCCACTGACAGAAAGCGAGTCAAAGTAATGATTGATAAGCTAGAAAGATATAGAAGTTTTTTTACAGTGGTCACCCAGGAATTGCTTTATATTTAGTATTACCTTTTTCTTCATTGCGCTTAGCTAATTAGTTAGTTCGTAGTAGTTGTGGGGAGACTGAGGTCTAGCAAGCAGGCTTTCATATGCCTTTTTTATCAACCCTTTGCCATCCCCTCAACCTTTTCCCTGCGTAAACCATCTTGATTTACTAATGAAGATCATGATATGGGTCCACGCTAATAAGGAGTTTAATTCTTCCCTTTGAAGCGTAGCCGATCCAAAAATTCTAAATCTCAGTCGCTGGTACGTTCTCATTTTCTCGAGCAACGTACGTCATAAATGACGTAAATGAAAATAATCTATCCATCAACTCTGGAAAAGAAACAAATTGCATTTTCATTAAATAATACGATCAAAAAATAAATTTTCAATAAATTATTACAAATGTAGCACGTTGTCTTGTAAAACATATATATTTTTAGTGATTCGCGTATCTGCAGTTAGTAAATTTATAGACAATATTTTACTCATAGCCTACCACTATCCCATTATCGACCCTACTTTTACCCCCACTTTATGCTTGATAGGTGCGACAGGCGATTTGGATTAGTATTTAGTATTATTAATTTATTAGCGTGGCTATATGTTTACTTATTGCCATTTCCTTCTTGTTTTATGTTAATTGTGACAACGTTGTTTGTTGGTATCATATATCTAATACTTACTATATTGCTAGCGGCTATGAGTGGGAAACTTGCCAAGGAAGTGAGACAGACAACCAACTCTTCAATGTATAATGGTGAGCTGTGTGCAAGCGCGGCGCCGTCGTCCGGCCAATGGGGAAGTGGTCAAGTTTAAAATTCGCTTCTAAAGGCGGAGTTCGAGTTCTCACGCATGCGCACGAGACGCGTTATACTCTAAGTGAGACTATGTCGGCGCCGTAATGTTTTCTGAAGTTTCCAGGCCCTACCAGCAATATATGTGTATTATATATATGGTTGGTATAGTTAGGCATATGTATAAAGGGTTGCCTACACTACTTAAATTATTCAAGTCGTAGTTAAGTAAGCGTATACAAATTATTTGTATGACGCAACGCTTGCAGTTGCAATTAAAGATTGTTGGTCCTCCATAACACTGAGTTCGTTCTTAGGTTTAATTTCAATTTTTTTCTTGTTATGAGCATCTCCCAGTTTTTAAACATCTTTATCCTGGTAATGAATGTCAGTAATACATTACATGATATCAAAGCACTTTTTTTAACATATTATATTCAAATCAAGAGGAAGAACAAAAGATGAATGTTTTCAAACTGATGACTACACTGTAAGTAGAATATCTGTTGTTAAAAAGAAATGTAGTGACAAATTCTTCTTTGGCAAAAAGTACTAACACTAAACTAAAATCAGCTGCTTGATTCCATATTTGATTATTTTTCTAAGCCTAAATAATCATGTTTGCGAAATTAAAAACGTAGAGCTTTCGAGTTTAATGTTTCTGATGTCCAGCGAGATGTTACTGTCTTTTCTATGTACCTACTTGACATTAACCTGTCTCAGTTCTCTTTACCATGCTATCCCTTTTATACCTATTTGGAAAAAAATCTTTAGCATTCGTATTTCTTTGAAGGAATAGACGTTCAGTTACAATTCTTTCAGCTGACAGTTTCACTTATACGAGTAAACAATTGGGAAAGTAGGTACGAGTAAAACAAAGTAACAAGTTTAAAAGTAATTTTCTGCAATCAGTCTCTGCGTCTAGACCAATAAACAAGGGAAAGCTGCTAGCTGCAGCCTCCACTTCAGATTTTTGTAATTTTCGCCATCAGTAGAATCTGAACGATGCAGCTTTTACACGCAATTTCCGTTCATTCTTCTCAAAATCAAAGATAAGTGCTGCCGCTGAGACTGTGAAGGTGCACAACCGCTCGGCGCTCACGCAACACGCTCTCAGGTTAGTATCAGAAATATGACACGGACAGATTCTTATTTACTCAGGTCTCCCTGTCGATTCACTTAGTGTCAATTTATTTGAGTTGTCGATATCATATTTCTGCACTTGTCTCCTCAAGCATACTCGGCTTCGGTGCAGTTACAAAACGATAGTGATGTAGAAACATTTATTGATGCTGCGCTTCTGACGTCTACAGGAGATTACAGTACAGAAGAAGATTTAGAAAGAAGCGTCGTAGTACAAGCGGCTTTCGCTTAACTTTAACTGCCTCAAACTTAGTGAATCATGTGATTAAACTCATTGCAACAAATGTTTGACTTCTCGAAAACGGTTACACTACTGATTTCACAGTTGAACAAAGGTTTAAAACTTTTCAAATGAATGCCAAAAATGTTCGTAGATAGAGTTTGAAGACTATAATTCGAAAGTAATTGAAAGATCCTTATTTGAATTAATAATTTCCAAATTAACGCAATCCCTTTGTTTGCCACTTCTTATTTAATAGAAAATATCTTGGATGTACTTCTTTTAGTTGATAACAGTTATTCCATCAAAAATTGTTTTATAGATTTTATAGGTCTTTTGTTCTTAAAGAAATTTTTTATGACTAAAAAATTTAAAAAGTGCCATTTCTGGAAAATCGCAAGTTCAAGTAACTCAAAGGTGGAACTTTTTTCTTACTCGCTCGACTCATAGAACAGTTTGCTTCTGCGTCTTTATACTCATATCCAAAATGTTTCGCATTGTTTCGTGACATGTCAACGTCTTTTGATATGTAGCACGCTTTACAGTGTGTAAACGGAAATGTCGTACATAGGAAAAAGGCAATGTTAAAAATCGGGAGTGTGCTCCCCTAGACTTTCTCGCATTCGCCTTGTTTTCTAGCAAATTTGAAAAGTTTATTGCAATGTATATGCATACAGCGATAAAATTACATTTTCAGGTAACCACTACCTGTTTAGGTAAAGTGCCGCTTTAGGTTAACCGATCATGCTGAAATGTAATATCTGGTAGTTTTTCTACATAAGAAATGTATGTACAAAATTTTGTTCAAATATCTCGAAGCAAACTGGTACTTTACTTGAATAGGTACCGCTACCTGTTTAGGTAAAGTGCCACTTGCGGTTAACCGATTTCGCTCAAAATTTGACAGGAATCTACAAATTTTGAATAATGACTATGTACATAATTTCAAGGGTCTAGCTTATTTAGTTTTTAAGTTATCGTGTTCACACACACACACACGCACACACGCACACACATACACACACACAGACATAATTCGAAAAATGGTTTTTTCGGACTCTAGGAGGTCTAAAACGTCAAGATTCGTCAAAATCTCGAAGTCGATTTTTTTGACGATTACAATACTTTCTCTATACTACCGTATGCGAGAAAGTAAAAATTACAAAAGCTCGACTATGTGTGGTTATGTAACATAGCAACGTTATTTATTTTATTGTCTGCGCTACGAGAGAAAAGCTTAGGGGAAAAAGGGATGCGAGGGAATTCGTATTATACGTTTGGCAGTACCGAAGAGTATTGTTGGTGGCACTGGCAGTCAAATTGATATATGTAACAAATATGATAGCAGGGGCTGGTAGCTCAGTGGTAAGCATCCTGACTACTGATCTAAGGGTCGCGAGTTCGATTCCCGGTCCGGGTCAGGTTTTCAAAAATTTAAAAAATGCAGATGAAAGCCTCTATAAGCCGTTCACGACCTTTTTGGGACAGAGTTGGCTATGATTTTTTCTTTCCATGTTGGACTAACTGATTCGATGATGTAGCGGATACAATTTTTTTTCTGTCAGTGTCTGTTTGACATTTTCTTGCCACCACATTGCCAGATTTATTATTTTAATATTCGTAAGAAAATAAATGATTTATCAAATGTGTAAAAATAATTTTAATTTCCGTCAAAGGAAAAGTCAAAATGCTCAAAATAATTGTGTTACAACAAAAAATTTCCATTAAACGATGCTACTTCCAATTTAAAGAGGACAGAACAAATTTAAAAGAACGCGAGTTGATGTGGAGACTAGAGAATATCCGGCAGCAATGTACCGATTCAGAAAATATAACCTTAAACTGAAAACAACCTAACCTAACACAAAAAGTGTCAATTCCCATGAGGGAGTTTAGTTTCAACAGAGGTTCTGCCAACAAAATTACTAGATGGTCATAGCCTCACCTGACCCAAAAAGATCGTGAATGGCTTATACAGCATGCCATCATTCGGAAGTGAAAGCCGTGGGAGCCATGTTACTACGATGTGTAGCATGTAAAAGACAAACAAATATGATCAAATTTGAGGTTAGCAGGTTAGGTTTTACGTCAGTCTCTGTCAAATAACAAACAAAACTTAACCTTCTAACCTTAAATTGACATAGACTGCCAGTGCTACCAACAATACACTTCAGTACTGCCAAAGGTATAACAGGAATCTCTCGTTGCGCGGATAATAAAACAATCAACGTTGCTATTATACATGACCACAGATACAGTTGATGCTTAGTAATTTTTAACATTGCCGTATTCCTGTGTACGACATTTCCGTTTACACACTGCATTAGAAATTTACGGAATTCGTAATACCTTGAAGAATGCCATAATCCGTGACTGCTCACTATATGGGAAGTCTGGAAAAACAAGCAGCTAAAAGCTTGCCAAATTCCAATGAAACAGACAATGTGCGTAAAATTTTGAATTGCTGTGTTATTATTTATAATTTGACAAATTGTTAATGAAATGTTCGCTGAGCAACAGAAAAAACACAAATTTAGGGTAAAACCACTTTTATTTTTCAACATAGTTTCCTGCGAGTTCAATACATTTATCCAGCGGTACCCAAGGGCGTTTACACCATTTTTATATACTGATTCATTAAGACCTTCAAAATAGCTATTCACTTCATTGACCACTTTCTCATTTAACTGCAATTTCATACCGACCAGGAACTTTTGCAGGTTTGGAAATAAAGAGCAGTTGCTGGCAGCCAGATCTGGAGAATACAGTGAATAGGGGACCACTTGGAAATGCAATTTAGCAAGTCTTACGATGGTGAATTTGGCGTGATGGCACGGGGCGTTATCATGATGGCGCTACAAATGGAGCCTTTTTTGCGATCTTTGTCTACAATTTTTCCAGCAATGTACAATAATATTAGGAGCTTATTGTAGTACCCTTTTCCAAATACTCAATTAAGATTACACCATTGGGATCCTTATTACAGTAGTTGAACTGTTCTTTACGGGGTAATTAATCACAGCACGAATTTCAACATTATCTATAGTGATGGGCTTATTCGAATCATAAATAACTGGTTATCCGGTTATTGAAATAACCTGTGTAACTCGGTTTTCGTTCCAAGTATTCGGATGAAAAATAACCTCATCCTGATACGTACTACGTGCCGCGTCTCAGCGACCTGCGAGTGATCGAAATTCTGTAAATAATACGTCATTCATAACTCATATAACCTTTTCTACGTATGTACTTGATTGACCCAAGTGAGGCTCGCGGCTGCTTGTTGATGTTATTAAGACATTTGAGACTCCCAGTCGACGAGTTAAATTTATGGGGCCGTTCCTATTAAAGATAACGTTCTGCTGAGTATGAGATTTGCCGAAGCTGTGTTGGTATTAATTTATAACGGCCTAAATTTTTGCTTCAAAACGCGGTTGATTATGCCTAATAGGGGATAAACAGAAAGCGAAATAAGATTTTCCAATATCGTAACAAATTTATATTTAATTTTTAATAACGGAGCAGTCGGGACAAGACGTGGATTTCGATGTTGAAAATTTTAAGTGTGAGTCCTTAGAACCGCGGAAGGCTGAACGTAGACAAATTATGGATTCTAAAATATACCGGTATGATGTGCAAGCGAAAAGGGAAGGGTGGCTACTAGAGAATTTTAGGAACTAAAAATAGATTCAATAGATACTTTGTATTCGCATAATTATAATTTCTTTATGATTAGTATTGATATAGCTGTTCTCAATGGTTTAAACTCCTTAAAAATCAAATAAAAATCATTTATACAATTATTATAATTAACGATTAACTGAGTTCCTCTGCTATCTGCAAGTTACGATGCCGATGCAGATGACGGTGAACCGCCAACCGGCAAACCGGCTGACTTAATCGAAACGAATCGAGAGCCAAAATTTATTCGAATGATTATTCAAATAATCAATCGGTTATTAATATGATTCGAATGCAAATAATTCGGTTATGAAAATTGTCCGGTTATGCCCATCACTGATTATCTATTTTAGAAAAGGAGAGTCGAGGTGACTCATTCAGACGGCTTTCAAAACTAATCTACTTGATAGATAAAAACATACGAAGGATACGAAGCCAGCGCCATCTGTATGATACTCAGCGAACATTTCATACATTCCTAGCATGTATATAAAGAAAAATTGTAATTGTGTTCCAACAGATAAGCTGAGCATTAACATTAACGGTTAGTGGGCCCCATATGTGTTATTTTCAAAAGGAAACAACCATATAATTCAGAAGGGTGAGTATTTGTCTTACCGACAAACTATTTTCGGTTTAATAGATTAATAGATAATTTTTTAAAATTAAACTCAGAAGTATACGTTTTAAAATAAAAGAGACGTGGGGAGGAAATGGTTAACTATAATAAGTTATTTAACATGTTTCCAATTATTGTTCTTTTTCAAAAATTACAAAACTTTATAACATAACGTTTATAGTAAGCATTGCGGGTTTAATGCAGTAATATATCAAAAACTAAATAAAAGTTGTCAAAGTACTGAACTATATTTCATAACTTGCAATTTCGTTCAAAAATATACAATTCTAGATCAATATAGATACCGATACAAACAAATCTAAATTAACACCCAAATATAACCGTCAAAAAAAGCAATTTAATTTAAAATATTTAAAACCTTGTCCAAGGAGGCCAATCCATATATGCATATTGCTACAATCCTTTATGATATTAGTTTAATTTTATTGGTCCTCAGCTAGCATGGATTTATAACAAATTAACTGTACGACTCTCAATCTCGTTGGGTTACTACACAAATGAATCAGGACATACACAAATAATAGTAATTTACGATACAAGTAACGTTATCAAGGTTTTTACATTACAAGAGAATAGTTTGAATGAACGAGCGACGTTAGGAGCGAGTTCTTTAAAATTCTCGAGTAATGTAGAAAGCGAATAACGTTACGTATATCGTAACACGGTTTATTTTATCCTAAAATACTAATCTTGAAAAAATAGGAAAAATTGTTATTAATGACACAACAGCGAATGGTGGTATCACTAGTAAAATAAAAACTCAATACTGTATTGGTGGTAGCACTGTCAGGTTATGTTAAATTTGAGATTTTCAGGTTAACTTTTGCGTCAGTTTGTGTCAAATAACAAACAAAACCTAACCTACTAACATCGAATTTGACATAGACTGACAATACATTTCAGTGCTGTCAACATGTGATTAATGCTAATAAAGTATCGTTATGTTATTTTTCTTAACAACACTAGTGTTGTTAAATGCATCTTAACGCAACTCGTTGCGAAGGAGTTATTGTCATAATAACATAATAGGATAAAATAAAATACATAACACTATAAATTTGAAGCAATTTACATTTATTGGTTATAAATCTGTATTTTTGAATATTTATAGGTTTAATCAAATTACCGCTATTAAATTTTGTATTAAATTCAATTTTAAATAATTAATCCTGTATGTTTACATGCAGTTTAATTTAATGTTTATTTTTAAATCGTTTCATAAACCTTTTTGCTTAAACACTGGTACCTTTGCTTGTCTTTAATTTATTTATAATTTGCTTTCTTCAATTTTAAAATTTTAAATTAGTAGTTTTGTTCATTTAAATTTTTAATATTGTCTTTGTGTTTCACTTACATTCTGGCTTTTCTATCTTCGATCTCAATTTATCTTTATTGACATAATGGATTTGCATCTACTGCCTGGACTGCTTTGCACCGTAGGACAGCAACGCCTGCTAGTTATGTCACACGCATACCACCAACGTCTTCATGGTTTTTATTCCAAACTTCTTACCGTGACCACATTTATTTTATAAAGAACACTTTTTCTGGGCACATACCAGTATTTATTTTTAATATAATTGAATTTTTATATTTTTTAGCCTGACTTTAAAGCTGGTGTCTTTTTAATTCAAAATTTTGTACACACACCGTTTGTTATTGTTATTCATTTATATTCTCCAAAACCTTAAAAATCAAATATCACAAAATTACAGATTCCTACTTTTCAACCATGTCATATTTTAGATTAACTTTCTCTCAGATTGTGTCTGCCTTGAATTATTATATATCATTGTGCAACCATAACCCTTTTATACAACAAACATGTAAGAAACAAACTTATGTTTTACCCTTTCTAATAATATTTACTTTTGCAGATAAAAATTAACTAATAATAACAACTTAGTCTAAAATTACTGTCATCATCCAAATTTGCGTTACATTTGCAATGAACGAATGGACAATTAGCCGGTATCGTTTACTATTTCACATGTAATTGAATTTATCGGTTTCAGGATATTAAGCCTTTGTTTACATATACAAAAGTAGGCTGGTAACTAGGTCATAACTTATCTGTAGGGTAAAGGAATATTACCCTACATGGCAACCATAACCATGTAGCAACCGATAAACTATAGAACAAATCACGGATGTTATGAATCATAACAGCCTTAGAAGTTTTAAAATCCCCGCTCTACGAGCTCGGATTTCAAAACATCTGCGGCAGTTATGATACTCATAACATTTCTAGATATGTTAATAGCTATAATAACTATGGTTCCTTCTTTAAACACCTTTCTCAGAAATCTCGAGTTTTTAAAACGCACATAAACAATATTTGGTGTCGTAGTCAGTTTACAGGTTTAGATTTACTACCAAACACTCGTCAAAAAAGCTAAAGAACCAACTATTTTGTTTGTTCAAACTTGAACGGTTGGTAAATACATTTCTCATATCTTTAATCTGTAATGGAAACACTGTAATTAAAATGTAGAGAAACTGCCACCTGAAAAATGATAGTACCTATACCTTTTAATTCAGGAGAATTTTCAGGAGATTTCAAATTTGATTAAAATTGGTCCACCTGTTTTCATTGCAGCAATTTTAATGTGTAATTTACTACAAAGTGAGTAATTACCACCCTAATAGGTAGCAAAACCAAATTCATTTACGAACGTATATTCGACAATAGTACCACATGTTCATTAAAAAAACTGACGCAAAACCTAACCTGATAACCTCGAATTTGATATAGACTTACACTGCCACCAATATACAGGCTGATTTTTTTTATTATGTAACTACTTGTAGGCAACCCATTATTCAGACGCATGCATTATGCGTGCTTCTGCATAATGGGTTGCCTATAAGTTGTTACATGATAGAAAAATCAGCCTGTATTATTCATACGTTTGAATTTCCACAGCTGCCCCTTATCGACTTTTTTAATGAACATGTTATATATTGTATTTTTTTATTAATACAAGTGGGAAAGAATGTATATTTGGATAGGACACTCGTTAGCACTCGCGCTCCATCTTTCACATGAGTCTTCCAATGTCCTTTCCACATGTGTATTATATACTATTTTTCTACGTCGGCTTCCCAATCTATAAGAAATGTAATTTTTCAATGTCAAAAAAAATTAACATTTCCCAGTTTTAGCAAATCACATGATTATCATTATCAAGAGTGCAGCAAATGGTCATATTCTGTGCGCAAATCTGTGTAGAATATGTGTACTCTCTGCACCAAAGAAGGAAAACGTTTTTACGAAGTAAACATTGTCAGGTTGTACACGTAGGCACACATTTTTCATACGCATTTATCATTGTTCGGAAACTACTTATTTTCAATATCTCTTCTTCTCTCTTTCAAAACAGAATTTAAAAGATACTGTAATGACCGTTAGGCTATTATTACTATTTTTTAATAATAAAATATAAATTAAATTTGTATTCCCAACACATATTAAATAATAACATTTTTTGTATACTGGTCTGGTAGCAACCATCTACCAGCTTAGAAACGAGTCGGTAGGTACGTCTTTATGGCGTAGACCGGTAGCACTTAACGACGCCTGTAATTTGTGTTACCCGTTCGTTGGCAATGCTGATGTATTGCGATGGATTGCTTCGATAGCTCCACTTTGAGTTTGCTATTTAATTGATATGGTTTTTAAAATTTAATGTAAGACTTAAACTGATTAAAATATTCTTGCTGATTTGTACTTTTAATTTACTTGACCCAAATAAATAGTATTATGCCCTTTTTATATTTTATTTATCTGCAATTTATTATTGTAACGCTAGCTCGGTACACACTCAACTCTATTCAAAGGGGTGAATTCCTAATAATTTGTAAATTTTTACCTAAATTGGTGCACTACTGGCCACCCGAATTAGTTCCAAATACGCAGTCGCAAATGTATGCACTGCTGTCAAAATTACAAAAATGGTTCGTATTGTGCTGCAAGCGTTGTTGACTTTAAAAATCAAATTTGTGAACAGTCGAAGAGGTATTTATTTAAATCGTAGTGCTTTGGCGGTTATTATTCTCATTTGTTTCAGGAATTAATTTGTCTTATGACATCAGAAGGGACGCTGACTGGATTTCTGCAATTGTTTAATCTTCACCTAACCTCACAACTGGACTCTGGTTAATAATTTGAAAAGCACTTTCGCTGGAGGCTTGAAGATGCTTGAATCTTGTTCAGTACGGTATTGTCTCGCATGCACACACATTTCTGGATGCTTCTACTGATATTTAGCTTATTACAGTACCTTAAACTTTAAGGTGTCTTCGTTCGGTGATCGGAAAGGGGCCTCGCTAGTATCTTCTTCTGCAACGGTTTCCCCCGTTGTTTGTACTACTGGTCGGTGTCCTGCACTCCTGCCTGATGCGTCACAGTGGAAAACGCTGGCTCTGGACTCTGGTTCGTAATTTTGAAGTGGCTCGCTACCGCAGCCCTCGGAAATGCTCTTGGTGAAATAAAAAATTTTGTTGCGGAAATTGCCACAAACACATATTCACATATGAACTATACCACTTGCTTAACACAATGATATAATTCTTGTAGATAAAAATGATTATTTATTATGTAAAAACATCAATTAAATATGGAGCACAAATCTACATGTCAGTCTTATAATTTATTCCATTGTTATCTCCCCAAGTCCGCTATAAACAAATGCTAATCTAATACTATACAAACGGAAATCAGCCAAGTTCAAATGAATTACATTTTGAAATAAATTTACTTACAAATTATTACATTTAAACCTTTCTTATATCTAAACTATTGTCTGCATTAGTATTGTTATAGCAGTTCTCAGGATATACCCTGCTTACAATTAATGTTTTAAACATGGAATTTACTGTGCGAAAATATTAACATACAAACATAAATTGATGCTTTTGCAAAACAAAAATTAGAAAATGTTTACATTAAATTTCCAAGTTTCTTACCCAGTACATAAATGAATTTCACACAACTTCTACTGTAGTAAAATAACGAGTTCACAATTATTTAACTGCAGTGGTTAAGAAAATATAACCATTCAATTAAAAATAAAAACTGTAGTTGCTCCCATCCTGTATTTAAAATCGATGTAGGTTATAAAGGGTTTACCAAGACGCATCCCATGATTTACATTTATGAAACGTCGAACAGAAATCCCCAAATTAGCAAGAAAGATAAATGATAGAATTTCGTAAGGCCTAGGCTCTAATATTCATTTGTTATTTAAGCGGGAATTTACTCTCAACCTTGCATTAGTCCTGGAACATCAAATAAACAAGATTAGAGAAGGCGGACGTTTTACTTATTTTATTGTAAAGCGCTAAAAACAACTGTCTGCTAGTTTTAACATTTAGAGTGAATGCAGAATAGTTTTTTTTATGTTGCAACTTTAAACTAAAAAGAAATATTAACGATTGTACGAAATGGCAACCACATATATTAAAATTTCTAGGATGGAATTAAGCAATAAGCAGTACATGTGCAATGTGCATATAAAGGAATTATTAATTTGGAGATGAGGGATCTAGTATTGTGACCCGCCAAAAAACTTGAAAAACTGTTACAGGTTTTTTTTACCTACTGTAACACCCATATAAGCTGAGGATACCTACCATATGTAAAAACTCTAACATTTAAAAAAATCAAATAAAATGTGTCATCATGACTTTCAGTTAGGAAAATTAAAAATAACAGAAAATGTTTTGAGATTTGAAAAACAATTATTAAGATAAAATAATATTCCAATAAATGAAATTCATTGATAAGAAGTGTCATGGTATCTGAAACCTTCAACTGTTATAGTCGTTTTTCTAAAAAAAATAATAAAGAAAGAATATCCCAGAATCCTAGCATAAAGAAAACTATAATTATATTTCAACGATGATCGTTTTAGAAAAGACTTGGGTCTGAAACTTTGGGAGTTTCATAAGAATGGGGAATATTTTAATTAAAATTTTCAAAAAATTGGAATAATTTGAAAGGCCGAAATCGACATTACACAAAATTATTAGAAGCATGAATTTGAAGTATAGAGAAATTAATAGTAGATACATTTTAATACAACTAAAAGATTTTTGAGGAAAGAAAATCATGTTTTTGAGAAATAATTTACAATATTTAGAGCCCAATGGAAAAATTAATCTACGTGGTCGTGTAAAAATGGTTCGCAGATATGCATTTGGATTAACGACGCAGATTTGAAATCTAAGCAGAAGTGAAGGCAGCAGATTTACTGTATTACGTGTTGGTGCTGTGCAGGATTACAGACAGTTCGAATTTAATTCTGGATAACAACTGAACATAAATATTATCACAAAATCATGAATAGCAACATTTTTGAAAGGTGGTTGAAAGCTCAACCTTTTTTGCATTAATTGCAATGAATGGTAAGTGTGTCGTGGTAATGAACAATGCTCCATACAATTTTATGCTTGTTAATAAACCACCTATTTTAAATTGTCTCAATTTTTACATGGAAAAATAACTAAAAGGCAACGGAATTATTTTTTATCGATGGAGTACAAAAATTGGCCACTCAAAATATTAATTTAATTAGTTAATTGTTCAAAATGAAAGTAGATTTCTCCTCCGAAACAGCCTTGTTCTAATATTTTTAATTTTGTAGTGTGGCCTAATACCCAAACACTGAAACAAAATTTGTACGAGGAAATTTTAATGCAGACTAATAATGAATAAAAGTATGAACTAATATTTTACAAATTAAATTGTATATAAAACTTAAACATTAAACTAAGGTTATGTTACGTTTAAAATATTAAATAATAGAAATTTTGCGTTTCCTTGTTAGGCAACTAATGTAGAAGACAAGTATATTTTGAACTTGTCTGTTCGACAATTCTTGTGGTTAATAAATTTATTTATGTATGTTAGGGGATTTTAACGAGGTTGATAACTTATTTCGTTTCCATCGTGAAACAAAAGAGATGTAGAATTAAAATATAACAAAGGTAAACAATTGTGTATAATCACTATTTTTAGCAAATTTTGCTAGAGCCAAGTCCCCATTTCATAATGGTCTGTACAATGACTTATTAGGAGATTCTCCTGTAAGGCATATAATGTTTACTACCACAAAAGAGCCGAATGACATCTTTAGGGTAAGAAAATGTTCATAGTTTTGTATCAACTATTACAACCTGCCTTAGAAGGATCACATAACTCCGACTAGCACAATCCGCAGCTGCGATATGGGTATGATAAATGTCGGATATTTGTTTATTTTACTTTAGCATAAAGGTCTTAGGTTTACTAAGAAAGAAGTATTGGGCGCCAACAACTTTATTAAATTGTTATTTTTTTCTATAATATTTATGTATACATTCAATCATATAATTCATGTGTTATGTTAATAGTTAATTATGAGTTTAATATACGAAAGGTTTATCTGCTATGGCAGTTTCTATATGATACTTTATAAGGAAATATCGAATTATAGTTCATATCAGTTTGATATACATTGATTAATCAATCGTGAGCTTTATAGAAATGTTTTCTTTCTTTTTCGGAAATTCGGCACCTTTAGATAAGATAAATTTAAAGAGCTCTTTATACCCTCTTAACTTGCTTTTATCTTTAATAAAGGCTGTTAAATGATTTATCGGCTAACTCAATTCACATTTCTAAAGTATAAGAAATGCCCATTATTTGACAGATACCTGCGGTATAACATTAAACCCTAATTGACATTTACAAATATAACCTAGTGGTTAACTATTTGATCCATTTTAGCCTTGTTACTGAAAAGGTAATTATTATATTATTATAAAGATACTAGCAGTCCAGATAGACAAATGTCTTATTTAATAAAACAAAAAAGACCCGTTTTCAAATAGAACGCGTATTTACCACACGTACGTATATGACGTCATTGTTGGTAGCAAACTACCAGTCACATTCGCCTTGATAAAATTTGCCTAAAATCTAACCTAAAAAGTTAGGATTAGGATAATTAAGATAATAATTAGTGTTAGAGACTGAAATTCGGTTCTTGACCTGACATGACCATTCCAAACATATAACTTTAATAACTTTTTTCTCTATTTCTTACGGTTTGGCTGCTGAAACAGCGTCCCGGACAGACAAGCCTATTAGATAAAGGATTGACGGTAGATTGAACTTCATATGTACATTTTACACTTGTAGCTTGACATATTTTGGGTTTTGACTGAACTGAATAGTTTATATAATCTTTCTGCGGTTTAGGACTAACCTAACTAAAAAGGAGGCAAACCTATGTTGCCAGGAACTGTTGCCTTGCCCATCGAGTTGAAATCTACTTAATAGGAAACAACCTCATCGCCAAACTAATGAAGCGACTTTTTGGGTGAGGAGCTCTTAAACGAGAATTAATCATGGTCTAACATTGTCTTCTATTTCTGTTAGGCCCTCCAAAAAGGTTTCATCGAGACTACGGGTGACTCTAACTCAGTACTTCTTAATGTAATGTAGAATTAGAATAATTACAACCTTACAGATGAGCAGTTTCCAATTTTGTATCCTTTTAAGCTGGGAATTAGCTCCTAATTTATTTGCTGCTGGGCTATATAAAGCCCCAATCTGTTTTTTATTAATAACAGGAAGTGGTTTCCTCTTTTATTTTTAATTTGAAAATTCCCAAATTAGCCTTCTATTTGAAATCAAAAAGAACTAGATGTAGATTATGCAACCTGTATTCTAGTAAGTACTTTAAATTGTGTAACTATCAGGTTTTGTGATCATTCAGATTTATTATATTTTAGTAGCTCGAGTTTGGAATGCTACACTTTGATTAAGATTCTATAACAAATATTTCTCTACAGCTTTTTTATGGCAGTCGAAAACAATAGACTATATATTTTTTCGTGAGCCACTTGATGCGATTGGAATACGTTGGAATTCGGTTCGATTGGTCATTACTGGGATTGTGTTGGTTTGGTCGTCACTGTACTAGCAGATTTATTGGGTCGTTGTTGTACACTTCTGCACAAACAAAATTTATCGCTACACGGTTAGCCATTAGAGATACCTATAGTGAATTTCGAGTAATTGAGCTTTTGATAATTTTTTTGATAGTTGACATTTAGAATTTATAATAACTTTAACTGTGAACGAATTTGTAATAGTTTACCGATAGAAAACTTTTAAATCGTAGTACATATCTAAAACTATATATGGCAATTCTGACATAAAGTTATAATATTTATTCAGAATTTGACGTATTATTACAATTTTCGTTAGATAATATGTAATTTGTTATGGATATAAATATTTACGAAATGAAATTTATGTAATTGTTATTACATTAAATAATTGAGGTTACATTTTATTGTTATTGCTCATTGTGTTAATTAATACTTCGATGGGCTCTATTGTAGTATTGGAAAGTTACTTATATTTTAAAAAGCCTGGCGCCCAGTAAGTAATTGTCAGTATTATAAAGTTGGTCCTTTGATTGAACCTATGACACTCTACCGATATCTTGTTAAATAACTAACGGGTATCTTACCCATTAGTGTATGAGGTAAGATTTAAGTAATAAATCTATTTTGTTATGTTTGTCTGTTTCTATTCGTGACAGTTAATTGATAAATTACGTTAATGTGTCTCCATCATAAGTTTTTTACCAGTAGCAAAATTGCTTTTATAGTTTCTTATTGTTTTTTGTTCTTCACTACGAACGTTAAGTTAAATTTTGAAATTTGGATGAAACAATTTTTTCTTTAATTTGCATGCAGAGCCTTACGATTAAATAAATATAAATACAGGGTGCCCAACTTAAATATACGCAGCTTTAAGCAGGTGAGTACGCAACACACATTACATTTCAATGGCGAATGGTGTATGTGTTGCATACTCACCTGCTTAAAGCTGCGTACATTTAAGTTGGGCATACTGTATATTAAAAATAAATACACCGTTAACCGTTGAAATCAATTTGATTTTCGAATTTGGTATTTACGTTGACGTGTATGAAGTAAATAGGCTGCAAATAAAACCATTGCAATAATCTCAAATCACGACTTGCTCTGAATTTCTTTCTTAATAAAAAATAAATTAAAGTTGAATAGCTAGCTCATCTATTTATTCTGAAAGAGTTCGTAATAGAAATGAAAACTGTTCAATAGCAGCAACTTCGATTGGAAAAACGACCAAATAGCTACTACCGACTTGTTACAGCAGGAGCTAAAGAAAGCGATTGCGTTAAATCCGGAGAGCTCCAGCGAGTGATTTTCGTTTAAATCGAATTCTTGGTCCGCGATTAAAAAGGCACTTTCCGAGGCAATAAAAGTTCTTGAAAGCAAATTTCTTCAAAGTACACGGCGAATCTTTCCAAAGAAACGTTTAATGAGATTACGACCGTTGAATTGAGTTGGATTAAAGAAGGCGCGAGTTTTATTAGGGAGCGGGTCGCAGTAGGTCAACAAAGCCCTCGCGAGGGTTGTTGCTCCTCGAGGACCACAATTAAGCTACGCGCTACATCCCTTAATGAGAATGAATATGTGACTGCAGCAATTGCGTTAATTCCCGCCGTAATGAAAAGTAACGAAGATGGAGTAACTTCGCGGCGAATTAAGAAAAACCGGCCGCTATTTTTCCTGCCGGAAGCCGCCGTAATCTAAAAATCGATCCTCGGTATAATTGTGTGCCAGCCCCCTGCAACCCGACGCCGCATCTGTCAATAGGGATGATGGATCCCCAACTCAATGGCTGCTGTGACAGTTATGATTTGTTCTCACACGTCGCCGGGCACAATTGCATGAAATTGTCGCATAATAAAAGTACCCGCCGCAAGTGTCTTTCACGCGAATATATGTCGAGCATAAAATTTCTCGAAATACAAGTACTCACCTTTGTGCTCGCTCATAATGGCACTGCAAGTGTCACACCAACAATATAATAAAATTATGGTTCGACGGAAGACCGCATTTTGTGGAGGATTTTTTGCTGTCCCTTTTCAAGCTGTCGATAATATATTATAGAAGCGTAAGTGCTTTTGTTTCCTCCAGATGTCGCCTCAATAATTGTGCACAAAACCGCACTCTTCACTGTTAATCGCTGTAGGCGCTATTATTTTCGTTGGACTCATTTTACAACCACACACTGGTTAGTCTCATCTCTGGAATCTATTGTAAAAGAAAAATGTTAGACTTTACCACATACTTTTTTATATAGTACGAGTATAGGACATTCTCGATTGATTTGGATTAGGCTTGGCCATGATATGTTTTCCATAGGTACAGTTCCAATGTAATTATTGTGTAATTGTTTGTGGCCTGTGACAATGTTGTCAAATCCATTAAACTGATACATAATTTCGCCAAAACTACGCTAAAGTAAAATATGCCTGAAATATAAAATTACTTAACCTCCACTAGACAGAGCTCGGCAGTATTTGCTACTTACTGGGCGCCAGGCTTTTTAAAATATAAGTAACTTTCCAACACTATGATAGAGCCCATCGAAGTATTAATTAACACAATGAGCAATAACAATAAAATGTAACCTCAATTATTTAATGTAATAACAATTACATAAATTTCCTGTCGTAAATGTTTATATCCATAACAAATTATTATCTAACGAAAATTGTAATACTTCAAATTCTGAATAAATATTATAACTTTATGTCAGAATTGCCATATATAGTTTTAGATATGTACTAAGATTTAAAAGTTTTCTATCGGTAAAGTATTACAAATTCGTTCACAGTTCAAGTTATTATAAATTCTAAATGTCAACTATCAAAAAAATTATCAAAAGCTCAATTACTCGTAATTCACTATAGGTGTCTCTAATGTCTAACCTTGTAGCGATAAATGTTGTTTATGCAGAAGTGTACAACAACGACTCAATAAATCTGCTAGTACAGCGACGACCAAACCAACACAATCCCAGTAATGACCAATCGAACCGAATTCCAACATATTCCAATCGCATCAAGTGGCTCACGAAGAAATATATAGTTTATTGTTTTCGACTGCTATAAAAAAGCTGTAGAGAAATATTTGTTATAGAATCTTAACCAAACTGTAGCATTCCAAAGTCGAGCTACTAAAATATAATAAATCTGAATGATCACAAAACCTGATAGTTAGACAACTTAAAGTACTTACTAGAATACAGGTTGCATAATCTTCATCTAGTTCTTTTTGATTTCAAATAGAAGGCTAATTTGAGAATTTTCAAATTAAAAATAAAAGAAGAAACCTCTTCCTGTTTTGAATAAAAAATAGATGGGGGCTTCATATCGTCCAGCAGCAAATAAATTAGAAGCTAATTCCCAGCTTAAAAGGATACAAAATTGGAAGCTTTTCATCTGTAAGGTGGTAATTATTCTAATTCTACATTATATTAAGAAGTAATGACTTTTCAGGCAAATAGAATTAATTCATTGGGCAGGTTTTTAATAGAACAAGCAGTTATGAATTAACTGGTAGGTAAATATCTTAATAGAAAGTGTCTTTGGTTTAGCTTTTTGATCTTTGAGCACGGGACGTCATGATACAGTGGAATAGAGTCACCCGTAGTCTCTAGAAGACAATGTTAGACCATAATTAATTCTCGTTTAAAAGCTCCTCACCCAAAAAATCGCTTCGTTAGTTTGGCGATGAGGTTGTTTCCTATTAAGCAGAGTTCAACTCAATGGGCAAGGCAACAGTTCCTGGCAGCATAGGTTCGCCTCCTTTTTAGTTAGGTTAGTCCTAAACCGCAAGTAAATTATATAAACTATTCAGTTTAGTCAAAACCCAAAATATGTCAAGCTACAAGTTTAAAATATACGTTTGAAGTTCAATCTACCGTTAATAACTTTATAATAATGGGGCCATAATTATATATAACAGTAATGAGATAACATGAATAACAAAATAGAATGCTTGAGTAAGAAAGAGATAGCCATACGAAAAAATTATTTTAGTAGGCATGTTTAGTTGACAAATGTCATAATTAAATTAGCGTCAAGCCTTCTCGAATATTTGCTACTATGTTTATCTCTTTCTTACTCAAGCAATACGTGTTCTATTCTTGTTCATGTTATCTCATTGCTGTTATATATAATTGTGGCCCCATCGGTATCATAAGAAGATTCAATTACCTTTTCAGTAACAAGACTAACATGGACGAAATAGTTAACCACCAGGTTATAGTTATTTGTAAATGTCAATTAGGGTTTAATGTTATACCGCAGGTATCTGTCAAATAATGGGTATTTCTTATACTTTAGAAATGTGAATTGAGTTAGCCGATAAATCATTTAACAGCCTTCATTAAAGATAGAAATAAATTAAGAGGGTAGAAAGAGCTCTTTAAATTTATCTTACCTAAAGGTGCCGAATTTCCGAAAAAGAAAGAACACTTTTCTATAAAACTCATGATTGATTAATCAATGTAAATCAAACTGATATGAACTCGAATTCAATATTTCCGTATAAAGTATCATATAGAAACTGCCATAGTAGATAAACCTTTCGTATATTAATCTTATAATTAACCATTAACATAACACATGAATTATATGATTGAATGTATACATAAATATTATAGAAAAAAATAACAATTTAATAAAGTTGTTGGCATCCAATACTTCTTTCTTAGTGAACCTAAAACCTTTATGATAAAGTAAAGTAAACAAAAATCCCAATACTATTTGAATTTGTAAATACTTGTTTTTATTTAAATACTTTGTAGTATGGACTGTATTTGTGTTTGTAGGTGCAAATACTTTGCAAAGTATTTAGTATTTAAATACATTGTTGAAAGTATCTAAATACTTTTAAGCTACCTATTTAAATATTTTCGGAGTATTTAAATACTCTCAAATGATGACGAATTGGACTTTTAAAATTACGCAGAGTATTTACTAGTTGGAAATATATTTTTTGAAGAAATAAAGGTAATTAAATACCTTGAGAGTATTTAAATATATTGAGAGTATTTAGCTACAGTTATTTCTTAAAAAACATATTTCTAAGTAGTAAATACTTTTTGCGTAATTTTAAACGTCCTATAGGTCACCATTTCAGCTATTCTGGCATAAGGCATTATACGTTGGAATTCACACTATGAGTCTGTAATCCAAATTTTAGCAAAAATACAAAGAAGTCGAGTATTTGAAAGAATACATGAAACTTTCTAAGCCACTGGTTTTAGCATTAGATATTCTGCAAGGAAAAGCTAATACACAATATTATGGATTCGTGATGACCAACAATCACCAGTATGAAAATTAATCTGAAAAGGTAAAAACAGAAACTCTCAAGTACAGGATAACAACTTTGTATTTGAACTGAAATATTTAAATTGATATTAAAATGTGTTATTAGCTGAAAGGCTACAACTTGGCGCATGGATAATGCGCTAGTTTTTCACCACCCTGTATGTTTACTGTTTTATTTATTTTTTTCTTGATTTAGATACTGTTTTTTGTGTTATTGCAAAGATGTAAGGGAACTGTTATATGAAAAGCGTTTATATTGTTTTAAATTTATATTTGTTTAACTATGGATTTACCTTTTTGTTAATATTCAATATAAGTAATTTTATCAAAAAATATTTTCTGGATTTGAAGATTTTTTGCCGAAATATAGCATCTAAACGTTCTAAACTATACATGCACCACAAACCAATATACATTTTTTGGGTTTTTAATAGTTCATGTAACATGTGAGTAAATGAAAACGAAATCAAGCTTGGCTTTGAAAAAATTAAGTCATGTGGTCTATTACCTCTGATGCTTTCAATCTAAAAATTACAGTTATTATAATAGTAGAAGTGTCAAGTTTACATTATTAAATTTTAAATTACACAGCAGTTCTTATAACTTAATACGTAATTATTGATGTAGCAGATGCAATATTGTTTAAGTGTTGGTTTTTATGTTAATTTTCGAATAAAATTTTGACATGAGTGCCGGTGAAAGTTATGCAATTGTTTAGGCTATGTATGTGTATTTTATTCTAGATCAGTAACATAATGTGAATTAATAATCGACATATGTTTCAATTTTCAAATCCAAGCTTGATTTCACTTTCGTTTGATCACATGTTACAATAGCTTATTAAGTTATGCCATCTTTACTACTTGGGTTACTACAATTATTACTAAGTATTTGAATGAAAGAAAATTATGAACTTTACAGTTAGTTCCACAAAATAACTTTTGAAGCACCAGAATTAAGACACAAAAGCATGATTGACTACATAACTTATACCAGGAATTTAAGGTGTGCAGTAAATGATGTAAAAGCAATAAGGGGGGCAGAGTTAAATACAAATCACAGATTAGTTATAATGGACACGAACATACGAATACCACTGAAAGAACCCCTCAGATCATACACAAAAATAAAGATAGAGGCACTAGAAGACCCTACTAAACAACAAGAATACGAAACTAAGCTAACAGAAAAACTAAACAGTAAAGAAGAAGAACTAGATACAGCATGGGTAGAAAATATAGACATAAATAGAAGATGGGAAATAAAACAAGCGAAAAGGGAAACGTGGGCAGAATTCGGTCAGAAAATAGAAGAAAACTACATTGAAAACAAAAAACAATTCTGGAACGTGGTAAAGAGACTCAAGGGGAACAGATCTAACCAGATGAGAAACGTAAAAAATAAAAGAGGAGAGCTACAAACCGAAAATAAAGACATACTAGAGACCTGGAAAGAACACTATGTAGGAAAATTCGAAGATGAAATGGAAAGACAAACAAATGAAAGAATAAATCAAGGCATTAACAACGAAATACACATAGAAGAAGAAGAGAAGGTACCGATAACGGAAGAAAAAGTAGTTAAAGCACTGAAGCAAACCAAGAATGGAAAATCAGCGGGAATACACGAAATAGCCCCTGAACTATTAAAGAAAGGCGGACAAGCTATAATAAAATGGTTAACGAGAATCTATAAACAAGCATGGCACATAGAAAAAATTCCAGAAGAATGGAAACAGAATATCATAGTTCCGATATACAAAAAAAGTGACTCAACTAACTCCGACAACTACAGGGCCATCTGCCTGTCGGTGGTAGTCTTAAAAATCTACTCCAGAATAAAAACAACTAAGGTCGGAAGCTGAGAACAAAGTAACAACTACGTAGGCAACACACCTAACATGCTCATAATTCATGTTGTTTCATGGGTATTTCGCGTCTCTGCAAAATTAAAACTATTAAAAATCAAACGTTTGGGACGTGCCCTCGTTATCAAAGAATTAATAATTCAAACTCCAAAATGAGGTGTGGTCACCACACGATTTTCTTTTACTGTTTGTAAAACTTTAATTTTGCAAGTTTTTCAAAAAGTATACTAACAAAAATTTTTTTTTGACAAACTTTATCTATAATTATGTAATTTATCACAATTTTCAGGATTTTTATTGCCATTATTTTTGGACTGTTGGTAAAAATCAAGTTTTGCCATTTTCTTAAAAACTATGCCGTTTACCTAGAAACTTTTTAAACAAAAATTGTAGATAATTAATTGTACAATATATATTCTTGTTCTATAAAATTTATAGTTTATAGAACAATTATAAAGTTTTCCCGAAATACCGTGAAAAAAAAAGAAAAGCCGATTTTAACTAAAAATCACTGAGATCTCCTAATTTATATTAAAAACGAAGATATAAATTTTCAGTCCGATTATTTAACCGTGTGGGCTGTAGAGGAGATCGAGGCTCACATACTCACAGAATCACACACTGATAGACTCACAGACATACATCACTTCGAAAACAACTTTTTCTGAACGAGGATACGCGAACAAATCTCGATGTCAAAGAAAATCATGATTATTATACATTATTTTACGAAGTAAACGAACCATGGAGGTTGGTAGCTACTCAAGCCCAGTGAAAAGCTAAGTTTTCCTTGTTCATTTTTAGGTTTAATTGTTAATTTGTTGATAACAAGAGCATATTGTCCCTCAAAACTTTAGATTTTTAATATTTTTAATTTTACCGGGTGGTGAAATACCCATTAAACAACATGAATTATAGCACGCCATAAAAAGGTTTTAGAGATTATCTTAAGCTCATGATTTTTCACAAATAATTTTCTAAATTTGGAAAATGGGTGGATTCACTCCACACGTCTAGACCTTGTCCATAACAAACGAACAAATAAAATTAAGAGTTATGTGTGACAATCATGAGCGTATTAAGCGCGTTGCCTAACCACTTGTCATACCATAAAACGGGTAGGCTGTATAAATATACAATGTAATGGTCACAAGAAATTATGGGAAATAAAAACAAGCAAATGTAAAAGAATATTAATCGAAACTAGTTTATTCTACTATGATATCCTACACAATTTGTTTTCTGTATAAAACTACAGAATTTCTTTATTGGACATCTATATAAACTACACAATTAAAAATAGCCATAGAAAAGATCATTTGACACAAACACTAGAAGTGTTGTGTTCTTTCATACAGAAATGAACACAAATGTACAATTTTCTATGCTCTTTCTAACACAAAATTAAATGTCACCCTACAAATAAATATTTAAATGTAGATATTGCATAACATTCTTCTTTGTCTTCAGCATCTCCATGTTTTTGAGTTCGTCAACAATTTTATACAGAGTGGTCGGTTTTCCATTTAATTTAGGGAAACATTGTGTAATTTAGTGTTGGTAAATATAGTAAAAAGATATTTAACATACTCTTAGAGATCGTATATACAGGGTGTTTGTAGATGGCTAGACAGCTCGTAACTTCGTTAACAATAGAGATATCGAAAAAATATTTCTTTTTTTTTAAGTGCCAGTATACAACCTAAAAATTGACGTAAACCAATTTAAACCACGGCCTCCTATTTTTACGTAATGATATACAACTTTGTTTGTATATTTTTAGATATTTGAAATCAGCACTAAAAGTGCTTTATGATAGCATTCTTAAATTAAAATTTTGGAACTTCTAATTTTTCAAAATTAAAAAATACTGTTTAGCCAAAGTAGGCCATGAATTATGCAAAATCACTAACAATTGAACAAGAAATGCAAAACAAACTCCACTTGGTTTTAAAAATTTCTCATGACCGAATTATAGCACCAAACGTACCAAAACAATGTTTTTTTTAAATTGGAATAATATAAGTTTCATTAACAATAACATTTATTTTTAACTTGTTTTACGTATTTTTGATTTTTTAAAAGCTACTTTCAAACGAAATGGCGAATATCATACACCGTTGAAAAGCCCTTTTATTGCAGCTTTCAACTGTTTAATGAAACTCATATTGTTCCATTTGTTGACAACGTTGTTTATAGTGAAGTCATGGTAACTCTTTTCAAAGCAAGCTGCATTTATTACTCTACCCAATCCTCTACATGAAAATAATTCTTTGTTTCTTAAAATTCATTCGTTCATTATCTATATAACCTCTCTTACCTTTCGGTTCAAGGGCCATTCATACGTCGCGGAAAGTACAACGGAGGCAATGGGCCGCACGCGACTTACATAACACTGCCCGCATCCAAACATACCACACACTCAACAGTCCTAAACCTACCTTACAGCTAACTACACTAATGAATTCAAATCCATCGCCCCCTCCAAGAAAATTCTCGGCTACGGCCAGATTTGAGCCCATGTCCACCTGGTTGCCAAGCAGACTGATACTCAACCACCCAGATGGTCTGTGTTTTTTAACATTTATTATATAATTTGTTATCAACGGAGCAAAAGTATTTTTATGTGGCTCGGCTGAACCGTCCAGCCACGCCACATAAAGCATAACTTTTGCTCCTAATAACATAATATACTATTATGCATTCGCCTAGTCACTGTTGAAGGTAACATAATATAATTTATACCGGGTGGTTGGTCATACCTCTGAACATAGGCAATTTACATGGCTTAATGCGGTTATGCATATTCCTGGTCAACATTTTTATGGAAAAAAATGGTAGTGGTGCTTACTAAATTAAAGAGAATAATTTTCCGCGTCGTTTAGTATTAAAAACTTATTGGATAATGTTAATTGTGCATAAAAATATTAATTTTAAAAATTTGATATTCCCAAACATAAGTGAGGGGAATATCACTCTCCTATTTGGTCACTAATAATTTTTTTTACGTTGTGCGTCGTCTTCCCATTTGTCTTCGTCCTTATGAATGCCACCTTTGAAAAGTCAGTCACTATTTTTTTAGAAATCTGTTTGAACTTTTCATAAAATAATTACGTAAATAAGTGTTATTCTAAATAGAAAAATCCCAAAAGGTATGGAAAATGAGAAAAATGCAATATTAGACCAAATTTAAGATATTACGTTTTGTATTATCTGGCAACTATGCACATAAAATGTTGCAGACATTATGTCATAACATAACCGTCATATTCAAAATAAGGTTTAAAAGTCTACAAGGTCAAAACTGCAACGGCTATGACCACCTAGAGGTTAAATAAATTCGATGTTAGTAGGTTAGGTTTTGCGTCAGTCTGTGTCAAAACTGACGCAAAACCTAACCTACTAACATCGAATTTGGAATTCGGTTTTGCGTCAGTTTTGACACAGACTGACGCAAAACCTAACCTGCTAACCTCAAATTTGACATAGACTTACAGTGCTACCAACATGTTATTCAAACGTTTGAATTTCAGAGCCCCCTGAGGATGAGTTTTGAATTTAATTTTACCCTAAATGGATCCAGTACTATAACGATAACAAATGAAATAAAAGATTTAGGAATTATATTTTTTAATTGCCATATTGATAGCATAAAAAATAAATCTTTGAAACTTATTGGTTTTATGATACGTCATACGTCTGATTTTACCAACACAGAAAGTATAAAAAGCATCTAGTATGTTATGGAATCCCTACTACAATTTTAAAATTGAATAATCTGGTGTGATACACGCACACAACTTCCTTTTACAGTGATCTTATAATTATCAAAAAATTTGATTTTAAATTTTTAAGCATTTGTCAAAAATTTTCAAAATTACAAATTTTACAAAAACGGTACAAAATAGTGTTAGTTCAAGAGACAAATTTTCTCTAGAATTTTAAGCTGAATTCAAAAATGTAATAATATACCGGGTGTTTTATTTAAAATAGGAGTTAATAAAAAAAATAGAAAAAAAAACAAAATAAACCCATTTTAGAAGTATTCAACTGGAAAGTCACCTATATTACATCAATACACATTAAAAATGTAAGAAAAATGTAAAGTTAAAAAAAAATCGTTAGAGCCGTTTTTGAAAAAATCGAAAAAAACTGAAAAATCACAAGAGTAAACACCTACTTCCGGTTATGCGATTTTCTTCAAAAGCTTGCTGTCGCATCTACATAGTGCACAAAACTTATATATGAAGCTTCAACGTCATACCTCTTTCCGTTTTTGAGATATTCTGTTCACAGACAGACAGACACACAGACAGACAGACAGACACACAGACCAATGAAAAAAAAAATGTTTTTTGGGATCAGGCGACTCTAAAACGTAAAGATCTGTTGAAAACTCAATTTCGAATTTTTGGGGTGAATCCAATACTTCCTTTATTGTAAAAGGAAGTAAAAAATCGAAAAAGTTCAGAATGAATTTCTTATGTATTATCAATTCACAAAACTCGTGAACTGTCAATGTCAAATCTTTTAAATATTTGCTGAGTGTACCTGGATATTACAGTTTTTTTGAGAATGTACTTCGGATCTAGTGATTTTTAGTAATATTTAAAGTTGGGTTATGTTACATGTGTCAAAAGTTTTCCCTTGTAATAATTAATTATAGCCTTTTTTCCTTTCCAATAATAAAGCTCGTTTTCGTTTTGTTCCATTGCAATTGCAGTGTATGCACAAAAATTAAAGCGTTTTGGAGATTATTCTTTTACAAGAAAGTGTGACATGTCAAGTTTTTAAACTTCAAAAAGTTCAGTGCTGCCAAAATCAGCAACCAGAAGCTCCAAAACAGAATTTAAACGAGGTACCAACTTGACAGCGTTTTGACAGTTCACGAGTTTTGAGAATGGATAGTATGTTGCATTTAAAAAACAAATTAATTACGAGTTAACAGGCTATGACTACTTACGTAACATAATTAATTTAGACACTTTACAAATACGTCGAAAAAACCATACTCTATGTTTTCTATACAAACTATTGCATGGTTACATTGATAGCCCACATATTTTAGGAAAAATTATGTTTTAGTTCCTAATAGAATAACAAGATCAGATGATATGTTTAAGGTGAGTTTTCATAGTCAAAACTATGCTGTAAATGCACCGATTTCAGTGATTTTAAGCATGATGTGTTTTGGAAATCAGTGCAATGTGGATATATTTTCAAACTCGTTTAATTCATTTAAAAATAACTTTCTAGATCGTAAGCAGTGGCGTAACTACCGAGGGGGCAAAGGGGGCAGCGGCCCCCGGGCCCTGAACTTCAGGGGCCCAACAGGCCTCCTGAAGTTTAAAGCTCGGCAGGTCCAAGCTCGGTCCCGTATAAAATTTCAATGAGTTCGAGAAAAACACTTGCTATTGTTCATTTTGCTTTGATGTTTCTGTTTATGAATTTAAAAAAAATAATTGATAAATGATAACCAAAAATGCTTTGGCAAAAATAGGACTTACACTTGGCAATTAAGGGGCCCGGTGAAGATCACGGCCTCCGGGCCCAAAATTTGAAGTTACGCCACTGATCGTAAGTAATGAAATAACACTGGCGACAAATAGGAAAATAAGTCGTAATGTCATATAATAATGTAACAATACAGGAGGTATCCTAATATTATATCTTTTGTGTTTTTTTTTAATAAGATTTAGTTTATAATTTATAGTGTTGGTTGAAAGTTAGTAATTGTTATTGTTTACCCACTTTAAATGATTAAGTTATTGTTTCACATGTAAACCGTGGCACCTTATCATATTATATATACTATGTATTGAAATAGTTGGATAACCGTTAATAAAGATTATTATTATCATATTGCTGAAAATCAGTGCAAATAATTAAAAATTTCTGAACACATACTAAAATATCTGGTGTGATACACCCGCACAACTATCTTTTACAGTGAGCTTATAATTCACCAGAAATTTAATTTTTAATTTTTAAGCATTTGTCAAAAATTTTGAAAAATTACAAATTTTCAGAAACTGTACAAAATATAGCGTTAGTTGAAAAGAATTTTTTAAAAACATTTTAAGCCGTATTCAAAAATGAATTAATAGACCGGGCGTTCTATTTAAAATAGACATTAAAAATGTAATAAAAATGTGAAGTTTGAAAAAAATCGTTAAAGCCGTTTTTGAAAAAATCACAAAACTAAACACCATATTTCCGGTTTTCAATTTTCTTCAAAAGTTTTCTATCACATCCACATAGTACACAAGACAATATGAAGTTTCAACGCCATACCCCTTTTCATTTTTGAGATATTCTGTTCACAGACACACAGACTGACAGTCAGACCAATGAACTAAATCTGTTTTTTGTGTTCAGGAGACTAAAACGTGATCTGTTGAAAACGCAATTTCTAATTTCTGGGGTGAATCCAATAGTTCCATTATTGCAAAAGGAAGTAAAAAGCACTTACTGACATTTTATTTATTTTTTCTAAATTACAAACTAATGAAAAAATATTTGAAATTATTAGTGACAATTTTTGTTTTACATCAAGGAACAAATACCGTTGCAAATTTTGTTCTGGAAAAACAAATAAGTAGCCACTACTTTCTTTAAATTAATATTATAATAATTACGAGGCCAAATAACTAAAGAATCAGAGACGTCCTTCACTCATATTTAAAAGATCTTTTTTAGTCTCATATATGTATTTCTTAAATAACTGTCGTTTCGTTTTAAAATGATCATGGAATTTGTGGTACATATGCAATAAATCACTAGAATTTATTTATTACATTATTAAATAGCAAAGTGGGGGACAATTTTGTTTGATAAGTCTAATAACCTAAAACCAATTTCGGCAATATTTAATTATCTGTAATAATTTCCATAGAAGTTTATTTTTACAATAGAATACCTCGTATACTGCTTTCTTATTAGAAATAAACTGTTCAAGTACAGGTCTAAAGAGTAGCTTCAGCCTTTCGCCAAAACCAAACAGCGCATGAAGGTGCTCGGGACCTTAGCAACAACTTTGCCCCCTTTCAAAATTTCGATATCTGTAGCCGTTCGAAAGTTACAGGCGATCCAGACAGACACACAGACAGACGGACGGACAAAACGTTCGCATAAGTACGCTGAAGCTACTAATAAATGGTGTATACTGTGTAAAAGTAACTCACAATTAGTTGAAATATTTTTTTGAAGTTAATTGTCGAGAAAAAATTATTTATTTTTTTTATAATTGGAAGAGGTTTCGGTTCTCCATCATTCCCCCTCGTCCCAGAATAAAACCAATTCAGTTTATAAAATTAAATTCTATTTTACTACTCAGTATACGGTGCACTTGAATATGATATAAAGCATCTGGAATTGTTTCCTAGTTGGTAAAATCTATCATAATCCTGGCTTTAAAGCGAACGTCGCCTTCAAATCCCTCTTAACGGTCTCCAGTTACAACTTAAAAAATAATCCGTTCCCAAATAAGCCTTGGACAGTTAAAAGCAATTGCCTGGGCTTTATTAGGTACTAATACATTTCATTCTGAGGGCTTAAATGTGCTGTTTGCCTGTTATCTAAATCTAAATGGACCGAAACAGCCCTAAACTCCGTGGGCTCTGGGCTGCAGTGGTGTAAGGGCTAAACCTTTCTTACGGTAGAGGAAAGGAATGTTCATTAGGGTTATAACGAAAAATAGAAACCAAGGCATGGAAGGTGAAGCAACAAGCGCAAGAAATATTCTGTAAGTAAAATTAACTTATTGATAACAGTGACACAGATTTTAAATGTGAACTGTCAATCGGAATTTGTCCTAAAATTCAAATGTGGAGGTTTTAGCAGCCTAATCTGTGCGATTGTGTTTTAAACACCAGCGTAGAGGAAGAAGTCTAAATAGTAGGCGTAAGAATGTTCTTTATTAAGTTGTATTTGATTATGCAACCAGTCTTACAACTTCCTGCGTTGTTATACAAAATTTTGCGAATC
This sequence comes from Agriotes lineatus, assembly GCA_940337035.1. NCBI lineage: Eukaryota > Metazoa > Arthropoda > Insecta > Coleoptera > Elateridae > Agriotes > Agriotes lineatus. Next base: position 55,328 of record CALNHX010007296.1, read on the forward strand.
TAAACGCATGGTCTCAGTAGCCGTGATCGTCTAGTGGTTAGGACCCTACGTTGTGGCCGTAGTAACCCAGGTTCGAATCCTGGTCACGGCAATGTGCAAACATTGTCACGGTGAGACTATTTTTTTTTAATTAAATAATTTTTGAATAAGCTATGTTTAAAAATTATTGACGCATGCCTGTTGCATATTTTATTTATTTTATTTATCAAACTTTAAAAAATATAAACCTTAGACTCCCATAATGATAGTTTTGTAAGTGCTGCAATCTAACTACAAATATTTTTATTAAAAAATATTAGAAAGTGTTGCAGATCTTTACCAACAAAATTTACTGGCGTTCATTTTTTTAAATTTCATTGTAGCTTGTTCGTGTACAGCGTACAAAAATGCGAATAATCAAATACATTTAAAAATGCACACGTAATGTAAAAACATTACAAATTAAAAAAAGTATGTAAACACCGTAACAAATCAAAAAGTGCGCCCCCGGGTGGGCTCGAACCACCAACCTTTCGGTTAACAGCCGAACGCGCTAGCCGATTGCGCCACGGAGGCAGATGCTCTGTTGTTTTATTCAAAACTATATCAACTTGCGATGTATTTATTTAGTGGATGAGTTTGCTTTTATGTTTATAATGTATTATATCAATTAAATTGTTAATGTAACGAACTTTAACATCTCTTAATGATTTATATTATATGTTTATACGTTGGTTAGAGCACTAAATTTTGATTAATACAAGAAATGCGACCGTGGCATTAGTTGGAACTAGTGACAGATAACGTTTCCGGACATATTATTTTGTACTAAATTGTCAGTGGCGTCTTTATCAATGGGGCTCGGTCGCCCATAAAATACTTAATAATCCATTCACTCCTTAATTACTTAATTAATAATGTCTTCAATTACACGATTACTGAATCTGGATACATACATAAATATTACTAAACTCCTATTATCTGTTTTGCTTAAATATCGTTTCGTCACGTTTTTTCTAACCTAAATGCATTTGGAAACCATAACCTAAAATGTAAACCTCGTTCAAACACAACAATGTCATGCAGAAAAGATGTGAGCAGACTTCTCTTAAGAAACTTTGTTGTATTTTTTTTTAAATTGATAAATGGTATAAATTTGTTTCTTAGAATTCAAGTAAAAAGTAGTTCAACGATGATGTAAAATTTATATCTTTGAAAATCGTACGAAACTCATTAATGACCAACAGAAAAATTAGTTCACAAGCAGTAACCAAGATAACAATAAAATTTCTTGGAAATTTTTTGTAGGTAGACCAACCTAACTGTGAGGGTTTGTGCCGTTATGATTTTCTTATCGAATCTGCATTCGAGCATTAATTCATATCCGGAAATTATTTTTCGTGCATGAGATTATATGTGAAAATCGCATTTTATAAATTTGAACCAATCAGATTTGAGCATTTTTGATTTATGTGCCAATGAAATCATGATTTCGCGATATCAATACCACGGCGGTGATTTTCTGAAATCATGATCGGTGATTTTCTGAAATCATGATCTGTGATTATTTTCTAGAAATCAGTTCTTAACGAAGTTACAAAACGGAATTCAATTACCAACAAATTTAATTATTATTAAAATAATAATAATTATTTTGATTTTTAATAGTCAATTATTGTCAATATTTTCAATTTGAATGCCTAATATAAAATGCGATTTTCTAGGTGAATCTATTTCGTCGTGGTTTTGGTTTTCTTTGGAAATCAAAATACCACTTAATTGATTATGTACGAATAAAACAATATTTTATTAATTCTCGTTAACCTACCAGTGCTGTGAGCATACTTAAGTAAAAATATTGAATTATAAGCCAATGTCTGATTTAGTTTTATTAACTGAAATTCATTTGTTATCGATATGTTTTCACACCCGTACTTTTTATATCTCATATGTTCTGTTCAATATTTTTTTATAATGTTGTACGCAAAAATAGGTTTTTACTTATAACTTTGCTGTGGAAATGGACGTAGCAATAAGCATATCATTAAAAAAAAAGTTCTATCTAATGACAGCATAGCCACCTTAGATTCTAATTCTGAAAATACTAAGTTAATGTAAATAACTTGCAATTTTAAATACGTAGACGTAAAAAAGTACCTTAATAGTGCGAAATAAACTTTGAGCTATTGCTGATAATTGCTGATAACAATAAAATTATTTTAAAAAACCGGAAACTCAAAAATTAAATTTTTTTACCCTGTAGTGACAAAAAAAAACAAAAATGTAAATATCGCCCATAGCCAAACATATTTTAAAATTTTACCGAATCTCTATCTCTCACAGTTTGCGAGGTCGCCATGTAGAATACGATGACCCAAACAAGTTTTATTTAATTCCAAAGGTGTTTCTATCATTTCCGGTTATAAAACTAAGGAAAAGGCCGAGTTAGTTATCTGGTTACTTTTTCCAAGACACAATCCATCTTTACTATTTGTATTAGTACTTCTGTTCTCTCCCATTTTATATTTCTCTTATCTTCTGTATTTTTCACCTACCCTGGCCATGTTTGTATTCGTCCTCGTTGCGTTTCTTATTCCTCGACCTTACTTATGATCAGTGCTTGGAAAGCTTACAACAAAAACTGACATTATATGCATGCATTATTCAGTAGAAAGCATGAAAATATGCAGTTGCATATGTATTACATATATCGTATACAAAAAAAAATATGAAAAACAACAAAAGTTTTTTCTTTAAAATCACGTGGAATATAAAAATACATTAACTTTTACAAAAGACAAACATAGTCTCACAGCGCTTTCATATTTTCTATTATATGTTAATTGTATATTCATAAACATGTAAAGTATAAAAAATATTTAAAGATAATTAAATAAAAACAAGAATTAACTCCCTATCACGAGCACAATAACATATTAATTTTAATTGCTTCTGTAACATGGGCCTTGCAACAGCTCATGGACATCGTAATTCCTAAAGAATTTCGATATCCAGGATTGCTTATTATCTGGGAAACTAAGCAGGTAAAAGCTGAGCAAATTCCGGAAGAACAGGCAATGGGCAGCACCGTATAAAAGGGATTTGCGATATTTTCTGAGCGTTTAATGTGATTGCTTCGACTAAGCTGTTTTTGTATATGTTTAACATATACCGAGTGAATATTCCGAAACCGAACATAGGCAATTAACATGGGAACAAGGTTTTTCGCAGATTGCTGCTCCCCATTTTAACTTAGAGCGTTTATAATAACACCAATCGAAAAGAGATTTTTTTTCTCATCTAATGATATGCGAATTAGTTGTATTTCTCATTATTTTATCAAAAATTTGTAATAAATTCAATTCGGAAAATCATGTTGAGCCATGACTCGTAAGACAATAAACAGATTCAAACGTCCTTCAACTGACAGATTCATTATGCCGTTGGAGAAGGGCCGAGCCCCGAGGGCCCCCTTGGTGAGCAGAGGAGCCCCGAGGGCCCCCTTGGAGAGGGGAGGAGCCCCGAGGGTCCCCTTGGAGAGAGGCGAAGCCCCGGGGGCCCTTTGAAGAGAGGAGGATCCCCGAGGGCTCCCTTGGAAAGGGGCGGATCCCCGAGGGCTCCCTTGGAGAGGGGCGGATCCCCGAGGGCTCCCTTCTTTGGTCAGGTGGACGGCAGAGGAAGGCAGAGGCGGAGTATGTAACAGAACGGAATGGCCCAACGTAATAGGCCTAAAGATGATGGTAAATTGATTAGGATAGACCGCGCAATAGCGCGAGCAGCCCCGTTTATTTTCGATAAAATAATAAAGAAATACAACTGAAAATTAACTAATTCGCATATCATTAGATGAGAAAAAAAAACTTCTTTCGATTGATGTCATTATAAACCCTCTAAGTTAAAATGGGGAGCAGCAATCTGCGAAAAACCTTTTTCTCATGTTAATTGCCTATGTTCGGTTTTGGAATATTCACCCGGTAGATGCATTTTATTAATTTACGTAGTTCTTTATACATTTATGTGATCATTACTCGCGTATACACAAGTTAAACTTATTCTACTTCCGCTTTTGCGATTTTGCATTTTTGATACCACTGATCTTGTTGTTCCTCTACATTTGATACTCTCTTTATGTCGGTCCATTTTAAAAATAGTGTAACCACCGTTGCATTATCTCTTCCTGTATTAATTTTTCCTTCGCCATCTTTTATATTTTTAAGAGTTGAACATCGTATAAACAAACATTGGAACTCACTATTTTTTTAAATTAATAAATTTGAACACCTAAATTAGGCCATGCACTAAACAATTGAAAACTAAGTCCTCTTTCTCATGATACTCCAGACAACTATAAGTTCGATGCTATAACTCGAATTTCAAAAGTTTTTTATAAACTGACTACGCCACTGCATTTGTATAAAAAAGGTGCCTGAAGAACGTAAAAATTGCTTTTCCGCATTTTTATAAATAAACGAGATATAGCCACAAAACGAAAAATCGAATTGTTATTTATAACTCCAAAAGAAAAGACGGTTAGCCGATTTTGGTTTGCACCATTAAGCCTTTCTCGAACAAAGAGATCGAGGATGGGGGTCAATTTTTTCATATATCCTATAGTTATCAAGATTCCGTATGAAAACATCGAAATTTGCCCACCCTGTACATAAAAATAAAATCGCTTCATCATCAACACAACCTATTAATACATTTAATTTGAAAGGTTATTTAGAACTGTGAATACCATCTTTAAGTCGATGATACTACTTTTCTTTACTTTCAGTTCCTTAGATGTTCCTAGAGATAAAAAAAAATAACTCCGATATTCATGAACGCATCAAGTATTGTGAAGAACACAGTTTGTCAGTTAATTCTAAAAAAAATTACTCGAAATTTCCATTAAAATGCACAACTCGCGTTTGCTTGTTTCAGAATGTGTAAAAAAATTGGTTAATGGAGAGATTCAAATCGTCAGTTAAAAACATATTTCTATTGTAAATAACTAATAAGTTTACCAATAATAAATTGTACTTTTATTTTACATTTTGCGTTTTTTTTTGCATGTGTGCATTTGCAGAACAGAATTATTGCCATGGAAAACCATTCTGAAGATACATTTATGTTTTTGTTATAAGCTAATATTTGTTATTATTATTATTACTAAGTTGTGTGAGAACCTATATAACTATTTTAATAATTATTTATAAGAATATGTATTATTCAGCAACTATTCTGTAATCTATACGATTTTTACAATAACAAAAACCACTCATTAACTCGAGTTCGCAAAGATTTAGTTCTAGAGACACGAAGTTTTTACTTTTTTAAGAATTGAATGCGAACCTAAGCAATTATTTATGGTTGGCCAGAAAATTTTTACTCAGCAGCTTATTGCAGTACTATTATGCAGTATGAGCAAATTTTATAAACTTTAAAACATAATGTCTCATAATGCAACTACTATTTTAGAAGAAATTATACAAACAAGCAAACAAACAAATTTAACTTTATTAGGTAGGTTAACCAGATAATCACGTAGTGTTTCTTATGCGCCCTGTATAAAATAAAACTAACCATAATTTATTTGACATGAGGATGTGCTACTTTTAGATCGAAACCACAGAGACCTTGATATATTGACGTTATTTATGTTTTATATAGGTAACACATTTGCGGTTGGCTTGTTTTGAGTCATAGACGTATATTTTATATCTGACTAGATTATCCGAGAACCACACATTCGGGCTTTTATTTAGAAATATTGTCAGTCGCCTATTTTTGGATTAGTGGAAGACATGCGATACTAAAAAGTATATTGTTTGATTTTTACATTTTTTAGTAGTTCGCCTCAGCTATGAAACGGCAGCCGCGACAGTAAATTTGCTACTTTTGTACTAAGTTAAAAAATAGTATATTATGTCATTGAAAGCAAAAATGAAGCTTTTTGTGCAGAGCAGGGCCGTAACTAAGCAAACTTTTATTGTAGGCAAGCCAACCTTTGTGCGCTCTTGAGTACACTAACGATATATGTGACAAAAATACGAATGTTACTGTATGCTTTCTACATTTATTATCTACGAATATATGATGTAATGTATTCAAAACAGACAGCTAGGTATTCAAAAATAAATCACATTTTTAATTCCAAAGTTCTAAAAAGAAACAACTACATGTTGAATAACAAAATAAAACACAAATAAAATAAGAATAGAAAACAAGATTATAAAACACAATTCTAATTTAAAAAATACATATTATTATGTACGAGTAGTCTGTAGCATTTTTTATAAATCCCTACATATAAACGTGTGGTGTACTTGCGCATTTCGCCCACAATCGGAACGCCTCTGCGTCACTTATAACGCAACGATAAGCATACTTATTTATCAGTGAACGCGAGTTCGAATCCCACTGGCTGCAATGTTTTTTTAAATTTCCATGTTCACATAATTCGCATTAATACTAAGTGTTTCAGTATTATTAGCAGCATTAAGGTATTTTTTACCTATTTTGTAGATAATTTTGAAGACTCTTAACTATAATTCGATCTAGCAAAAGTTGGTTTTCTTGCAACGCGGTTTTTGTATTAAAGACGTTGAAAACATTTCCTTTTGTAATTCGGTTATGTACAACTCAATTTTAAAAATGCAAAGATTATTTTAATTAGAAAAGCTAGACATGTCAATATGTTAAAATAATACAATATGAACAAATAGTTGCATTATGCGTAGTAACATATAAACATAGAATAAAGTTCTATACTCGCAGCCACACTGTCATCCCGTCTTGCAGTAATCATATACAGTGTGGAAATAAAGTACCGGAAAAATTCGTTAACTTCGTTGATATTCATTTTTATGAAAAAATCTCGAAGGGTGTAGCGATTTTGACCATAGGGCATATTTCAGCTGATTTTCAGTTTCTTATGTAATTTGTTTTTCATGATATAACGTCATCGACTTTTTTTAAATACTAACCTATATTTTGTATTATTCATTTTGGTAGTACTTTTTAGGGAGTTGTCAATGATATAAAATTTTCAATATGTTACATATAAAAAAATCGAGAAAAATGGTTTTAAAATTTAAATATTAAAAACCAACGAAGTAAGCAAAATAAATCTAGTTACCGGTGGATTAACTTTGAATGGAGTTCTAGTTGTATTTTTCAATTGTTTTTTTTTTATTTCAATAAAAACGAATGTGCCGTCAACGACTGCCCGTGAAACGTAGGTAACTAAATTTATTTTGCTCATTTCATTGGTTTTTAATATTTAAACTTTAAGACCACTTTTCTCGTTTTTTTTTCAGATGTAACATATTGCAAATATTATGTCATTGAAAGCAACATAGAAAGTACTACCAAATTCAATAACAAAAAATACAGGTGGTCATTTAAAAAAAATAGATGACGTCATAACTTTTAAAACAAATGACGTAGCAACATAAAGGGGATTGTAGTGTATGTCCTATAATTAAAATCGCTATACCCCTTCAAAATTTTTTCATAAAAATTAATATTAACTAAGTTAATTAATTTATCCATTACTTTATTTCCGCACGCGAACCTTTTTCTATCGGAATTTAGTATAAGTCTTCCATCAAGCCGATTTCTATAATTCTTTTTTTAATAAAAATCTGCCACCGTATAGTGTCGCAGAAGTGTCTTAAATTGGGCAAATTCTAGCTGGCAAGTGATTGTAGCGAAAAATTCTCTAGTAGTAGAACAAGTAAGCTCTCGAAATCGGTCTGTGGTGTTCCGCTGATGGTTGCAATGGGCCACTGTACCAGCGATGAGCCCAAAGCAGTGAATGTATGTGTAATATGTGCAACCAGTGGACCAACTCTTACAGTTTTTAAAAATTTAAGATTGTTTTTCGCATTTTGTATAATAATGTGCTATTGTACTAAATTCAAAAATCGTTCAATAAAGTGGCACTTTGATGCATAGAAATGATACTTGACTATATGGTAATGTCACTGTCAAATTCGAAGTTAGCGGGTTAGGTTTTGCGTCAGTCTGTGTCAAAACTGACGGAAAACCTAACCTGCTGACCTTGAATTTGACATAGACTTACAGTGCCACCAACATATTATGCATACGTTTGAATTTCCACAGCCGCCTCTTATTGACTTTTTTAATGAACATGTGGTATAATGCTTTTATATAAATGTTTGTTTATAAATACTAATACAAAATGCGAAAAATAAGTACCTAGACACACTTCGTAAGAAAAGCAGTTTTACTAAACTTATATAGTTTTTTTAAGCTACTCTCTCGCTTCGGTCGCCCGTACTCAATCAAGCTGTATTCGTTTAGTTAAACTTTACTTTTCTAAACTTGTTGTGTACTATAGTATTCTCGTCACTGCTGTATTACAAAAAAATAATTAGAATAAGGTCACTTATGTGGCGGGCTAAAAGCTAGTACTTTTACGGCCGGTCTTATAAAGATTACTAATCTGAGGTTGTTAAAATAAACAAAAGCGCATCAAAACGTTAGTTCTTATAACATATTATTCATTAGTAAACAAATTTTGATGCGTTTGTGTTTACTTTACCAACGAATTAAAGTTAACATCAGATTAGTGGTCTTTATAAGACTGGCTGTTATTGTTATGAATGATATAGGTGAGAGTTATAAAACAAACGCCGTTACAAACTGGTAAATATCTAAGATTCCCTTTGGAAAATGCACAAGGAAATGTATCGAACAGATTGGGTACAAGTCAGATTATTATAATTAGCATTATTAGGCTAAAATTAATTACAAATTAATTTGTTTGTAAAATTTCCTACTTGTTTATTTGTTTTTTCCTCCTTCCACGGAAGAATTATTTTTTCAGTGCCATTTTGGCGCCCCTTGCCGGTTGCGCCTGTAGGCGGGGGCCTACTCTGCCGATACTTAGTTACGGCCCTGGTGCAGAGGCTGGTAGCTTGGCTGCCGAACGTAGTGAAGCAGTTCATCTAGCCTCTGGACGTAAAACCATTTTTGTCTCGAATAACCCATATAAATTTATTTTCAAACTAATACCTAAATTGCAAAAATGTAACAAAATTAGAAAACAATAATTCAGTAGAAATGTGAAAAAATCAAGATTGAGGTAGAATATGATACATTGGAAATCATTTTTCCATGGTTACTATGAATGAAAATAACAAATTATAATTATATTATATTGTTGAAATGTGTGATTTTGTTATTTTATATGATTAAGCAGATAAAGTAGCACTTTTTACGCCTAAGCAGGTAAAATAACACTTTTACCTTGACAATCAAGTCACATAAGTTGTCACTTTTATGACGTTTGAAAATAATAGTATATTATGTTATTAGGAGCAAAAGTTATATGTACTTTATGTGGCGTGGCTAGACGGTTTAACTGGTTAGCTTGCTCTCGAAAATGGTTGAAATTGTTTGAAATATTTAAAATCGCAGCTTTTTTAGAACGTTTATACAGTCCTATTCTTGCAAGCTCGATCGGCAACATAGTTGTGCATACATTTATTTATCTGCAAACGTCACAAAAGTGACAACTTATTTGTCTTTATTGACAAGGTAAAAGTGTCACTTTATCTGCCTAAGCAGATAAAATAGCAACTTTTGCTTACTTTATCTGCCTAAGCACACAAAATTGTTGCTCTCTTTCTTTCTTTCTATATTTGTTCGCTATCTCCTCCGAAGATACTGGACCGATTAAATTGTATGATGGCCTAAAATTTTGCTAATTTTTAGACTTAGATCGTAGGCCGGATTTTATTTTCGAAAAGAATACGAAAAAGTTTTAATTTAAATAAACCTTTAAGCAGCGGATCGGAGCTTCCGTCGCCGTTGGTTATGGTGTACAGCTGCTGTGGCCGTGTGCTATTAGCTCGGGTGATTCAGTATGTTCATAAGTAGAGTACCTAGAGGCGTTCTGGGACACATTTGACCTTGAACTTTTTTCAAGGTCACGGGCCTAGCCGAGGTCAAGGTCATTGGCCTAGTCGGGGTCATTGACCTCGGCCACTTCCGAGAATTTTTTCTAGATCACGGATCTAGCCTAGGTCAAGGTCGGAGTCATTGGCCTAGTCGGGGTCATTGACCTCGGCCACTTCCGGGAATTTTTTTGGGTTAAAAGTGTAGTTTTTGAAATTTTCCTACGCTCGAGCGTCTGGGATGCAGACATGTCTATTCTTGCAGGATGTTATCAGTAAATCAGAAGCTATTGTTACCCTTATCAAATTTTTCTCAGGCTCGACCGGATGTGAGTCATCGTCTGAGTACGCAGACATGTCTATTCTTGCAGGATGTTATCAGTAGAACAATGGCATCCATTGTTTTAAAATCAGCACGAAATTCAAGAACAATGAAGGTATTGTTGTCTGGAGATTAAAATGTGCAAAGCTGGTAAATAGAACAATGGCATCCATTGTTTTAAAATCAGCACGAAATTGGACAATGAAGTCTTTGTTGTCTGGTGGAATTTTGCTGACCGCCATTATCAGATAAACAGGATGTGAAGCTTCAGACATGTCCAGACATGTTTGCAAAGCTGTTAAAAATTTAACAAAGGAACCCATTGTTTGAGGAAAAATCTGCACTACTGCTAAATTGAATGCTGCCTTTGTCTGAATTTTTTGCTGACGCAGGCCTCCATTATCAGCTGCGACGATGAATAAATAGCGCGGCTCGGCTGTCTGCAAGAGTTAGTATTACAACGACACACGCGCGCGAACATGTCTGCGACAGACAGCGTTACCGAATTAAGTTCGAACTCAATAAAAACAATCAAAGACGCGATAGCGATTTTAAAATATAGTGATGAGGCTGAGTCATTGATTAAACATGTAAATAAAACCATTTTAATTGTTAGTAGATTTATACGTAAGCATAGTTTTAAAAATGAAAATCCATTCAGGCTAGAGGCAAATTTAAGTTTGTTAAAGGGGCAACGGCAATTATTGCGAAATTTAAAAACAAAATTAGCAAAGAAGGGAGCGGGTGTAGGGAGTGGTCAGCAGCAGCAGCAGCAAAAGAACAAGTTGATATGGAAAGATGTAGAATCTTGTTTTAACAGTAGAATAAGAACAGGTATGATTGTAAATTTAGGTTATAAGGAACCACAAGAATTTCTTGCAAAAGCATACAGAAGTTTCTCAATAAAAGTAAAACAAATTATAAAAGATAAGTTAATGCTTAACGCTAATGTAATATTTAGTGCATATTTTATAAAACCTAGTAGTGGCGAGATAGATTTAAAAACGTTTGGTACTAAAAATGAAAAAATTGATTCTGGCACCAATTTAAAAGAGTGGTATGAGACTAATGTTGAGAATAAGTTGTTGACGAAATTAGAAGATTTTCAAGAACGTGATTCAGGTTGGAGTTTGCTTGAGATATTACATTTAAAAGTAAATTTAAATCATTACACACCATTAACAGTAGGTAAATATATTGAGTTACCTCAGGATATTAAAAATAAAAAGGCCGTGATTAACGTAAAAAATGATGACGAATATTGTTTTTTGTGCTCGGTAGTCTCAGCATTACGTCCTGCAAATGGGAATTCCGTTAGAACATCTTCATATCCACATTTCAGTAAAGTTTTAAAGTACTCGGGACTAGAATTTCCAATGAAATTAAAAGATATATCAAAATTTGAGACAATGAATGATTTACGTATAAATGTATATACGCTAGAAAGAAAAAACAAATTTGGTAAAAATTCAGTATTGCCCATATATATTAGTAAAAATACTCAAATTAATAAAGATGCTATACATTTACTAATGATATCCAACGATGAGGGGCAGTTCCATTTCTGTTGGATAAGAAACTTATCTAGATTGGTAACAACTCAACTGCATAAGAGACACGCTCAAACTTTATTATGTGATACGTGTTTAAATCATTTCGTAACTAAAGAATCATATTTAAGACATATTAGAAATTGTAATGGTGTAAATGAAACTAAAATTAAAATGCCCGAAGAAGGTACAACAATAGAATTTAAAGACTATAAATACCAGGAAAAAGTACCATTTTCAATATACGCGGACGTAGAGTGTGTTTTAGAGAAAGAACAGAACGTTGCAGGGGTTTATCAAAAACATGTTCCATTTAGTATTGCATATTATTTAAAATGTTCATATGACGACAGTTTATCTCGATTTAATATATATCGTGGTGCCGACTGCATGGAATGGTTTGTAAAAGAATTACAATCTATAGCATATCAAGTAAATAATATATTGTCAACTATAGAGCCTATGGATATTAGCCAGCAGGAAAACGATTCATTTCAAAAATCGGTATGCTGTTACATTTGTAAACAACCTTTCACCGATAAAGACGTGCGTGTACGTGATCACAATCATCAGACAGGTGAGTATAGAGGTAGTGCTCATCAACACTGTAATCTTAACTATAAAGATGCACATTATATTCCCGTTCTCTTTCATAATCTCAGTGGTTATGACTCTCATTTTATTATAAAACCATTGGCAAAACTGATTATGGGAGATATTAAATTGTTGCCTATAAATAAGGAAAAATTTATATCATTTACAAAACATGTGGATGGTACAAATATTGATTTCAGATTTTTAGACTCATTTCGATTTATGCCTAGCAGTTTAGAACAATTGTCATTAAATTTACCGAACAATTTAAAAATCATTACACGTAAATTTTGCAAGAGCCAAGAAGAATTTGAATTACTATTACGTAAGGGTATCTTTCCATACGACTACCTAGACAATTTTGAAAAGTTGAATGATAAAAGTCTTCCTGACAAAACACAATTTTTTAGTCAGTTGCATGGAACATGCATTTCAGATGAAAATTATGAACATGCACTGCGTGTTTGGAACACATTTAATATGCAAACTCTAGGTCAGTATGCTGATATGTACCTTACAGTTGATGTTCTACTTTTAGCTGATGTGTTTGAAAATTTTAGAGAGAATTGTATGAAAACGTATGGATTAGATGCTCTACATTTTTACACAGCACCAGGATTAGCATTTCAGGCAATGTTAAAAACTACTAAAGTTAAACTTGAGCTGCTGACAGATGTAGATCAACTGTTGTTCATAGAGAGGGGTATTAGAGGAGGGCTAGCACAGTGTTCGAATCGATACGCTAAAGCTAATAATCGATATATGGGTGAAAAATTCGTAGAAGCCGATCTTGAATCGTATATCCTATATTTAGATATTAATAACATGTACGGAGCCGGGATGTCTGAATATCTACCGTATGGAGGGTTTGAATGGGTAAATGATTTAGATATTCCTAAAATTGATCATTTAAATACTCCAGCAGATTCTGAAACAGGTTATATTTATGAAGTCGATTTAGAATATCCTCAAAATTTATTTGAACTTCACAAAGATTTGCCTCTATGTCCTGACCATTATACACCACCAACATCCAAACAATCAAAATTGACAACCACTTTATTTAAAAAAGAAAACTACGTAATACATTATCGCAATCTGCAGCAAGCTGTAAGTTTAGGACTGAAAATTGTAAAAATTCACAGAATATTAAAATTTAAGCAATCAGCTTGGCTTTTTATAAACTTATGAATAACGCTGTATTTGGCAAAACTATGGAAAATGTTAGAAAATACAAAACAATAAAATTAATTTCTAAATGGGAAGGTAGGTACGGAGCCAGTGCATACATATCAAAACCAAATTTTCACAGCTGTACTATTTTAGATAAAGACTTGGTACTTATAGAATTAAATCAGTTGGAAATAGTTTTTAATAAGCCAATATTCGTTGGATTTTCAATCCTAGATATTTCAAAAATTTTAATATACGATTTTCATTACAATTATATTAAACAGAAGATGGGTAATCAAGCAAAACTGCTGTACACAGACACAGATAGTCTCATATATCACTTTACCCTTCCAAATATATACGATTTTATACGGGAAGATATTCACAAATTTGATACAAGCGATTATCCTCCGAACAATCCATATAACCTTCCACAAGTTAATAAAAAAGTAATAGGTCTAATGAAAGACGAAATGAGCGGTAAAATAATTACCGAATTTGTTGGTCTACGTGCAAAATTGTATGCTTTCAAAACGTTAGAGGATGCTGAGAATGGAGAATTTAAATTTCAAAGAAAGCTAAAGGTATTACCAGAGCTGCTTTGAATAGAATTACATTTGAGGATTACAAAGACTGCCTGTTTAATAACGAAACAGTATTTTGCGATCAGAGAACAATTAGATCAAAAACCCACAACGTATTTTCTTTAAAACAAAGAAAAAAAGCTTTAGATCCACATGATGACAAAAGAATAGTAAACTGTATGTATACTGACACTTTACCTTGGGGTTACTGCCCACCAACCACATTATAAACACCAGCTCTCTCTAAGATATCTCAGTCTGCAAAATGTTACCGTCAAATTCAAATATACTGTGGTTGAACAAAGATCTGTATGTTAAAAATAGAGAAATCTATAATTTCCATTTACGTAATGCTATTGGACGTAACGACTTGCAAACTTTGAAGTATATATTACACAAAATTGGTATTGCTATACCGAGCAAAACTCTTTTTTGGGCTACGCACTTTAAAAGTGTTGAAACCGCTATCGTAAATGAAATTTTAAAAACTATGTTAGCTGCCTTTAATGTTATTAGGGAAATTATTAACGAAGTAAGAAGAGGAGAGTTGAAAATTAATACTGAAACAGATCTTAATTTAGTCCTTTCAAAATTATCGTTACAGAACATTACTTCCTACGAGCAGCATTTTCTTATTGAAACAATATCATCTGGCTCTCGAATCGAATTTGCAACTGACGAGCAACAGCAATATCCATATTTTCTTCACGATGCTGTCTTTGAGGCTGCTTATTATGCCCACAGCAAGTTTATAGAAAACGTGTTCGAATATTTAAATACTAACCATATAACTTATATATTTCAGCCTAGCGTTGTACGTCACCACATAGATATTTTTAAATGGCTTCAGGAAAATATCAGAAAAGCTCAAAATGGTGAAGCTGTTGGTTGGAGAAGCGGTCCATGTTCCGGTCCCTGGCCTTCAACAACACCTCAAGATTATATCGATACTTACACACTGTTAAGTTCTGTTTCGCTTATGTATAAATAATATGTATATTAATTGAATAAAGCATATATTTAAGTGTACATTTATTCTCCCTCTCCTTGTCAAGTTTTTGCTTTGCATATGAGATAAATACGGTGTATATATTAATGAAATAAAACACATATTAAAAATAAAATGTCTTTTATTTTAATCTTTAATAATTACATGTATAAGTTTATTACTAACTTAATTTCTATCTTTATGGGATTTAAATCTAGAGGCAGTGTTGGTTCAGGAAGTGTAAAACTATATGTTGCTTGAAACGAAGGAGGTGGTGACGAGGGTGGTGGTGGTGATGGTGACACCTGTTCCAGTTCGGGTTGCTGTAGTGGTGCGCACCCCTCAAAATTGTGTGTTGGGCTTAACCACCCCTGAATGTTGGCACAATTTATACAGCTGCAGCCCTCCACCTTTGTTATGTTAGACGACCAGGAGTGTGGTTGTCCCATTGGAGGAGGTGGAGGAGGAGTATTTTCTTCAGTCTCACTCCAGGGTATAACCTCCTCCTCCTCTTCCTGGCTCCACGGATCGTCAGCCCATGAGTCAAAACCCCAACTATGATTTGAGAAGCAGTCTTCGGTCATTGTTATCGTAAAACTAATATTTCTATGATTAGTATTCTTATATATATATAATATTTTCCCCTACCTTACACCGGCTGCAGGAAGCTATAACAGGTCTGGACAAGTCTGAACATGTCTGAACAAGTAGACAGCAGATGCGATTAATGGTTTTGATTATACCACTTGTGCAAAATGTGAACATTTTGTATGGCACATTGAACCCGTTGTGAACTAGTTTGAATCTGTCAGTCTGTCTAACTGTCTAGCTGACTGTCTACCTGTTTACCTGTCTAGCTGTCTATCTGTCTACCTGTCTACCTGTCTAGCTGTCTACCTGTCTACCAGTCTAGCTGTCTACCTGTCTAGCTGTCTACCTGTCTAGCTCTCTACCTGTCTAGCTGTCTACCTGTCTACCAGTCTAGCTGTCTACCTGTCTAGCTGTCTGTCTGCCTGCCTGTCTGTCTGTCTGTCTGTCTGTCTGTCTGCCTGTCTGTCTACCAAATTTATAGACACTGATAATGGAGGTCATTAACTACATCTGGTGTAAAGGCCCCATACATTTTAGCAACCTTGTACACTCCCAGATTTTCCACTGATTATAATTTGAATTTCCCGCCAAAACATAGACAGAATTTGATTTTACCGCCAAACCCTCACGCAGACCTGCGCATAAACCTCCGCGCAGACCCTCACGCTGACCTGTGCAGAAACCCCAGACAACACGCAGAATTTAAATTTCCCGAGCAAATGAAATTATTGCAGACATTCAAGCTAAAATTGATCAACTCTACTTTTCTCTAAAACTAACTAAACCTCTACCTAAACCTTCTGTCTGTCTGTCTGTCTGTCTGTCTGTCTGTCTGTCTGTCTGTCTGTCTGTCTGCCTGTCTGCCTGCCTGTCTGTCTGTCTGTCTGTCTGTCTGTCTGTCTGTCTGTCTGTCTGTCTGTCTGCCTACCTGTTTGTCTGTCTGCCTGTCTGTCTGCCTATCTGTCCGTCTGTCTGTCTGTCTGTGTGTCTGTCTGTCTGTCTGTCTGTCTGTCTGTCTGTCTGCCTGTCTGTCTGTCTGTCTGTCTGTCTGTCTGCCTGCCTGTCTGTCTGTCTACCAAATTTATAGACACTGATAATGGAGGTCATTAACTACATCTGGTGTAAAGGCCCCATACATTTTAGCAACCTTGTACACTCCCAGATTTTCCACTGATTATAATTTGAATTTTCCGCCAAACCATCGCGCAGACCTCCGCGCAGGCTCCCCGCGCAGACCTACGCAGAAACGAATTTTTCTCAAACAATAGGTTTCTTTGTTCAATTTTTAACAGCTTTGCAAACATGTCTGGACAAGTCTAAAGTTTCACATCCTGTTTATATCTGATAATGGCGGCCCAGCAAAAATTCCTCCAGACAACAAAGACTTCATTGTTCAATTATCGTGCAGATTTCTCAAACAATGGCATTCATTGTTCAATTTTTAACAGCTTTGCACATTTTAATCTCCAGACAACAATGGCTTCATTGTCCAATTATCGTGCAGATTTCTCAAACAATGGCTTTCATTGTTCAATTTTTACCAGCTTTGCACATTTTAATCTCCAGACAACAATGGCTTCATTGTTCTCGAATTTCGTGCTGATTTTAAAACAAGGGATGCCATTGTTCAACAACATCCTGCAAGAATAGACATGTCTGCGTACTCAGACGATGACTCACATCCGGTCGAGCCTGAGAAAAATTTGATAAGGGTAACAATAGCTTCTGATTTACTGATAACATCCTGCAAGAATAGACATGTCTGCATCCCAGACGCTCGAGCGTGGGAAAATTTCAAAAACTACACTTTTAACCCAAAAAAATTCCCGGAAGTGGCCGAGGTCAATGACCCCGACTAGCCCAATGACTCCGACCTTGACCTAGGCTAGATCCGTGATCTAGAAAAAATTCTCGGAAGTGGCCGAGGTCAATGACCCCGACTAGGCCAATGACCTTGACCTCGGCTAGGCCCGTGACCTTGAAAAAAGTTCAAGGTCAAATGTGTCCCAGAACGCCTCTAGGTACTCTACTTTCATATATCATTACAGTAGCTCGTTATTTGAACAACAGAGGTTGGCGCAGGGGTACAGTGCTCGCCTGTCACGCGGGTGGCCTGGGTTCCATTCCCGGACGATGCATCCTTTTTTTTTAAATTTATATAATGAAATTTACCTGAATACGTTTGGGGATAAAATAGTATATGTTATTCGGAGTAAAAGTGACCTTTATGTGGCTTAGCTGAATTATTTGCCTCAGTAACGTTCGGCTAAATAAACTTCAGCTTCGCCACATAAAGTATCACTTTTACTCCTAATAACATAATCTACTATTATATACACTCACGCTGTTGTGTGCTTGCATGGACTCGTATTTTCTCAGGAAAATTTAGCTTTAGTAATGAAGTAACTTTCTTTTTCCAACAAACACCTACCTATAAAGTTGTCCGCAATTGATCCACTAAAGTCATGTTGTTAAAGTAACACTTTAATGATGGTAGTGGATAAAGTTGACTTTATCTACAACTGTCAAACAATAAGTGCATTATGTATCCAACTCTAAATACATAAAGCGCCTCATATTACACTAGTGGAATAAGGAATTTTATTCCCCAGGATTTTTAAGTTAGTAGGCTACATTGTCAATAAATGACATTAACGTCAAGATAATAAAAGTGTGATTTGTTTTATCGAAACGTGTAAGTTGCTGATTCAAAGAGAAATAAATTGAACACCGCTAGAAAGATTTTTCAACAAATTAATTCAAATTCTGTTAATAATTTGTGTGCTTCTAACTCATGAGCTTCTACTAGTGCTTTTAATTTTGATATTGCTAATATTCCAACAAACTTCACAGATATCAATAATTACTTTTTAAGTAAATACAGTCAGACCTCGCCGTTCGCGGCTTTGCGGTTCGCTGATTTGATTTTACGCGGGACACCTTTGTGCTCCCCTTTCTTTGCCGTTCGCGGATGGAATTGCAAACGTTAACTGTTTCAACTTTCACACACTAACGGCCGGTGTTATGAAGGCCATTAATCTGACGTTAACTTTAATTCGCTGTTAAAATAAACAAAAGCGCATACAAATTTGTTTACTAATGAATAACATGTCATAAGCGCCAACGTGTTGATGAGATTTTGTTTATTTTAACAGCTATTTAAAGTTAACGTCAGGTTAGTGACCTTCATAAAACCTGCCGTAAGTAAATAAAGCAGACGTATGCGATTTATGTCATGAACACCTAAATAACATTATTTATCACGAACTTGTAAACACACTTATCGAGCCTATATCTTTGAATCTCTTATTACCAAATCGGACCCGAAATAAATTGTAAAATTATAACTTGAAAAACAAATGGACATTCGAGCTCTAGATTCAAGTGGCAGACTTATGTTACATACGGAATTTTGGTTTATATACGCACGTTTATGTACTTTTGAATTTTTGAGGTTGCATAGTAGGTATAAATAAATCTAGTTTATGGAACCCAACCCCGGTTTTATCATGTATGTGTTTACTTGCGCATCGCGGTTTTGCGCTTCGCGGCATTCTTCTGGAACGTAACCCCGCGAACGGCGACGTCTGGCTGTACATTATTTTGTTGGTTTAAGTTGTATCATTCATACTTTTATACACTTTTGAAGGTAAATATCGATTTATACATTTGAAATATTTTCTCAAGTTGATTAAACTTATTAATAAAAAAAGCAGTTAGGTACCTAGTCAGTATCAAAAACTGTGTAGTGGTAGATAATAGTAGGTTATGCAATGAGGGAGAGAAATGAGTTATTTTGCTGAGGTGCAATTTGTGACTCGAGGGTGAAGCCCGAGAGTCACATAGCACTGAAGCAAAATAGCAGTCTCTCCGAATTGCATATACTATTTTTTTCACGTTGCAGGAAGATTATAACTACAAACCTGCTTTTTTAAAACGTAATTTATTGACATTTTTAAATTTTGCATCAGTTTTGACACAGACTGACGCAAAACCTAACCTGCTAACCTCGAATTTGACATAATTGTTGTTTCCGTCATACTGAAAACTTTCTAAGTAAATTTCTCTCCTCTAGGGAATAATTCATTATTTCTGTCACGATTTTGGTACCGTAGAAACCGTGGTTTGTTCCCAGACGTGAAAAAGATATTGTATTTGACGCGCATATAATGGCTGTATTGCATTTGGATAATTACAACACTTATACTCTCGCTCATATGTAAACTTCATCTTCGTGCAACACAGCCTACATTATATGCTTATTAAATAAAATACTTTTATCCACAAGCACCTTATTATTGAAGTTTTATCCACACTTATCAACCGTCTACTAAAGTACCACTTTATCCACTAGTGGGATAATGAAATTACTTTATTCCACTAGTGGGATAAAACCATGTCACTTACTACTGCATTGTTGGTAGCACGGTCAAGCTATGCCAAATTCGAAATTTGTAGGTTAAGTTTTGCGTCAATCTGTGTCAAATAACAAACAAAACTTAACCTATTAACCTTTCGAATTTGACATAGACTGACAATACACTTCAGTACTGCCAAACGTATAACATTTGATCTTTCGGTACTTTCCAAATTGTCACTATGACTTTTCATGGCTGTCAATACAAAACGTATGTTTTTTTAGATATTTATTGAGTTGTATAAAACGTTGTATTGCATTCGTGTTTTAGTTGCGTTTTATCCACTTAAGAAAATTAAATGCTCGAACTGCGTTCTCGCGTTTAAACATTCTTGCATGGATAAAACACCATCTGAAACACTTATACAATAAATAACTATTAATTACTAGTGAATAAATTCTGGTGTTTGTAAACAAGAACCCAAAAGAAATAATACAATGTACTCTTGTAACTAACGATATCACTGTGTCAAACTGTCAGGTGTCAAGTTCTTTGTAAATATATAAGTTCAAATTTTAATTAAGAAAAACTTTAATAATTGTAGATGTTGGAAAAAAATGTGTAGGTCTTGTTTCCAAAACTTACAAAAAGAGTTTCTCTTAATTAAAATTTAAATTTACTCATTTG
>CALNHX010007297.1:0-76046 GCA_940337035.1 Agriotes lineatus
TCCGCAAAAGTTTATATAGGAGACTGTGTTTTGTTTATAACAGTAGATAACAATAAATCTAATTGGTCACACAAAAATCGCCTGATTATTTATTAGCCAAGGAAACTTAACTCGCAAAATTGAAGGTTAAGTGCAACAATAGCTTTAACCAAACTTCGACATCGCAACTGATAATTTTCCAATAACGCGTAGTTGTATATGGATTTGGAAGTAAAAACGATTTTATTATTATTATTATTAAATTGGATATAAATCTAATTATTACAAATAAATTCAATAAAAGTTAATTAACCACAGCCGGGCTCCATAGCTCAGTGGTTAAGCATTCTGCCTACTGATCTAAGGGTTGAGAGTTCGATCCCCGACCCCGGTGAGGTTTTTAAAATTAAAAATAAAAACTCAAAGGACGCTTCTGCCGGACGTGTTTATAAAAACCAACGCCACCAAGAAATTCGCTAAATTCGATCTTTTAGGGTAACGTTGTCTGACCCTTTTGTTGCTTTTGGAACGTAATCAGGGCCCAACTCGAGCTCCTATCGAGTCCCACAATGCTTGGCCCCCTCTTTGTCCGTTGGCCAGCCTCTGAACGCCACCGCAGAACGATACCTGTAGCTGTACCGTTGTGACGCCAAAAACTGCTTCCAGCTGTCCCCGTTGCTTATACCCTGGGCTCCGCCGCTTTCCACAAAGGTCACTACCTACCTCAGCTTCCAGGAGCTCCAATTACTGTACTCGGATGTCCAAAAACAGCCACCGGAATAGAAGCTCACACTCGATGCACCCACATACACTTTTTCAACTTTCTGCAAAAGGTGCTGCTGTTGAATGCACTCCACTACAGCACACCCACAGGACATTTTTAAACGCACTTAATTGGGAAAAGGGTATTTATTCACAATTTTACAATTATTTATTGGGGAAGCCAAAATAACAACCCCCCCCCCAAATGTTTGTCTTCGATACTACATTGTTTTACATAGTTTTCAAGCCTACTCTGATTACATTTTGCTTACATCAAGGCTAACACTATTTTTAATTCCGTTTTGCCATAACAATCATAGAGGCTTAAAATGTGTTCATAGCAATATGCTTATACCGTGCGTCCACGAGACTACGCACCATGGCGCTGGAGTGATGATAGTTTATTTTAAAGATCTACTCTTCCAGTGGCAATTGATAGTCAAACGGTTGCTAAGCATTGACCATTAAAATTGAATTTGCAAGTAACAAATAAAGTGCCTTCGAACGTTTCTGAATGGCCATGGCTATACAACGATGAATAGTATGTTGGTGGTACTGTAAGTCTATGTCAAATTTGAGGTTAGCAGGTTGGGTTTTGCGTCAGTATGTGTCAAAACTGACGCAAAACCTAACTTGCTATCGTCGAATTTGACACCATACGTCAAGTTGAATACGACTAATCGTATTGCCATAGAAAAATAATAGGGTTTGTTATTAAGCTGTTTTCGTAAAAGCAAGAGCTGATCTTTGGGATAAATTAACGTTGCTCTGATTCCATGGTGCGAAACCCTGTGGACACACGGTATGTAAAACGCATTTAAAACTAATACAATGTAAACAGTAATAGTATCGAATGGAGTTTATTTTCTATCTCTACACAAATTTACATGAGATTTCCATTTCAAATTATTGGAAATATAGTCACCTATAAATGTGACAGCAGGCGGACATTATAATTCTACAATTCTTGCCCTACAAATCGTTGATATGCTTACAATAACATTAAATTCGGTTTGTACTCCTCAAATTACTTATGTATGCACCTTTTTTCTATTCTGCAAAGCATTTATAATACCTACACATTTTAAAGGATATTCTATTTCAGATAATGCTTCATATGGTTAATCAACTATTGTAAATAAACGAAAATTTAAAATGAGGAATAAGCGACGGAATATTAAATATCAATGAAGGACTACATGTTAATGAAACTTCAGCTCAACCCTATGAAGTTTGGCTGAGTAGTCTTAAATCGTAAACTTTACCAAGAGCAACATGACATGTGAATCCACATTTTTAGGTTTTTTTTATTCAAAATCTAACCAGAACTAACATTACTACAAACTTATCCTATCTATATACAATTATTAACAAATAAGGCCTTTTTGATTGAATGTTAGAGTTTACATAAACTCACCTATTTCCACTTTTTAAATTCTTGATAAATACCTAGCATTTAGGAGGTCGTGGGTTCGATTCCCGCGACCGTCTGCCTTGATTCAGGTTTTTAGGTGGTTTTCTTGAGTCAACAGAGTACCTTCTCTGAGGTGAATGCCGGGGCAGTATTTCTCCATCTTTACTGACTTTTCTTCCCGTTTCCACCCCTCCTTTCTCTCACCCATCCCGAGTTTCCCGTTCTTGGCTGAAGAGTAGGACGGAAGGTCCCTATAGCAGCCCGCCCCCAGTTGGGGGAATTGAAATGACCTTAACCTTTGTCATTTTTCTCGGTACGTTTAGATTGAGTTACAAAACATTCATGCATTTTTTTATATCTAACTTTTCGCTCAACTAGTGATATTCGCGGCCTGTATAGTGACCATTTTTTTTACTGGAAATGAACGTACTTATAAATGATGTTTTATGGCTTTCACACAAATTTCCCAGATTTTGCATGTCGAGGAGTTTTCTTGGTTTGCTTGTCTATTGGTGGAGATCCATTAGAAAAGAGATTCGTTAATCTCCGAATACGATAATCTGTTATGCTCTGTAGACTCGCAAATGCTTTTTTACAAACACTAAATTTTCCTGAGCTTGAAGAAATTGAATAATTATAGCTATTTAAATGTGTTTTTACAAAACGTGCAACAGTTTTTGGGCGTCTACGTGTAACTGCAGTACAAGCAATCCATGCTTGCAAAAGTAGGGTTGCCAACACTATCACTTTGACACCGAAGACTTCGGGTTTGGTAATCATTCTTCGGGCTTTGGGTTTTCAATAAAACTTTTCGGGTTAAGTTAAGGTTCCTACATACACGGATTGTGAAAAATGTTACTCCTATTAAAAGCTCCAAAGCAGAAGTCATTGGTAGAAAGCGGACAGTAGAACAGGGGCAGCTATACCCTCCACTTTTAATTCGATTAAGCCACGCCCCCACTGCTTTTAATTGATTCGTGGCCGATTAAATTAATCCACATATGATTGATCCAATTAAACCGCGGATTGACCTAATTAATTTTCGCGGATTGATCTAATTAATTTTCGCGTTTTGATCTAATTAATCACATATGAAGTTTGATATTTAATTTTGATATGTGCTTCTGATTAAATTACGCGGCGGCCATTTTTTAATTTGCTTCTGGATTTACGCGGCGGCCATTTTTAATTTTCGCGCGAATATTTGAATTTGAAATTTTTCAGATTTTTTCAAGTTAAATTTTTTGAATTTAAACTTCCCGGGGTGTCGGCCATCTTGGTTTTCTGCGCGCGCACTTCTCTCGGATGCCAGTTTTAATTTTAATTTAGCGCCCGGCTTGAATTTCAAATTGGTAAATCAGTCTCTCTCTTGTACTCATGGGGCGTTGGTTGTCTCTCTTGCATTCACAGGATAAATGTTTAATTTAAAAAAATCTCTGGCCTACTTGGATTTGAACCCGCTACGTTGGCATCCACATTGGGCTTACATCCGTGTTCACCGCTACACCACGGAGCGCTACGAGATTTAAAGGGTTTGAACAGAACGCCATTTAACTGTTCTGACTCAAGACTTTAAAACAAAATATTTTTTCAAAACTATAAATAATAAGAATGGAATTGTATAGCCTATTGTGTTTAAAGGTTGATACAATTTTTTAAAAATTGTCTTTGTAACTGGTTTTCATGGAAATAATTCTTTTATTTTATAATTTGAGTGACGCGCATGAATGGATTATCGAGATTCTCATTGTCCCACCCTACTATATAGCTGGAAATTTCCGCTCGACCGTGGAAAATTTGAAAGCTATATGAATATCGGTGCACCTAATTTGTTATTGTACAATTTGAAGCCTTGACATGCAGGCTTTAACTTGATTGTTAGCACAGACAAAGAAATTTGCTACGATATTACCGAATCTGCAGGTGGGGTCAGCTTGTCTGCGCTCATACTTTACGTAAAGAGGAAATTTCCTCTCGCTTCCACTCTGTGGCGCCCGTTTTTGAATTTCAAGTGGTAAATCAGCCATCTCTCTGACTGTTTTCAGTCTCACAATCATCTGTCTCTCTTCATCGAAATATTTTTAAAATTCAAAGAGTTATACATCTTGAATAATGACAAAGCATAATTTATAAAAAGTTTATTAATGAGTTGTTGAACCTGAAACCAATTAGATGTGTATTTATTGTATTAGACCAACGAGACGTATTGAAAATGGCCAGTGGATTTTTTACAAGAGCCTCTATAAACAATCAAACAAACTTTTCTCGATTGCCTATTGGTACAGAAATTTGATTTTACACATATGATAATTAAACACATATGAATAACTATTTTAATTCGCGAACAAAGCATCGTCCCCCGTCTCGCTCATCGCAGCTGTTCTCTCTCGCTCCCAAAGTAGACTTTGAACCCTAGTTGTCACGAGATTGTCATGTTTGGGTTTTATTTTATAAGTAAAGCGTCTTAGTTACTTTGAAGCACACCTTTTATAAAACGCACCAGTCAAATTTAAAATAAATCACTAGGTTTTGGCGAGGGTCGGCATCGAAATGACAATTTAATAATATTTTTCAAAGTACATTACTCTAACTTGTTGCAATTTTAGAAAGTTTGAATAAAAACACCACTTTCATTGAAAAATCTTCTGCCACAAGCATTTCGATAAACAAAATTTCAGTTACGTAGGCTTATTGTTCATTTTTATTACGAAAATTATCTCAAAATTGAACAAAAATCACGCAATTACACATCATGTCACATAAATTTTTACAAAAATCGACATCATGTTACATAAACTATGTATAATTTTGCAAATGTTTTACACTTTTTTATAAAATGCATTGCTCAAAATTAAAAGAAATTGCAATATCGTTGAAAAAAATCTTTCACCACAATCATTTCGATAAACAAAATTCAAAAATTCTTGTACTTTTGATGGAAATACATATATGTTGACCACAAATTAACATAATTTTGAATAAAAACGCCCAATTTCGTTGAAAAAATGTTCTGACACCATCATTTCACTTAAAATTTAAAAAAACTGACATGTAACTTAAAATTATACAAAAAACGACATTTTTACTCAACACACGACGAAAATTGAACAAAAATCACGCAATTACACATCATCTCACATAAATTTTTACAAAAATCGACATCATGTTACATAAACTATGCATAATTTTGCAAATGTTTTACACTTTTTTATAAAATGCATCGCTCAAAATTAAAAGAAATCGCAATTTCGTTGAAAAAATCTTCTACTACAATCATTTCGATAAACAAAATTCCAAAATTCTTGTACTTTTGATGGAAATATATGTATGTTGACCACAAATTAACATAATTTTGGATAAAAACGCGCAATTTCGTTGAAAAAATGTTCTGACACCATCATTTCACTTAAAATTTTACAAAAACTGACATCATGTCACTTGAAATTATACAAAAAACGACATTTTTACTCAACACACGACGAAAATTGAACAAAAATCATGCAATTACACATCATCTCACATAAATTTTTACAAAAATCGACATCATGTTACATAAACTATGCATAATTTTCAAAATGTTTTACACTTTTTTATAAAATGCATCGCTCAAAATTAAAAGAAATCGCAATTTCGTTGAAAAAATCTTCTACCACAATCATTTCGATAAACAAAATTCAAAAATTCTTGTACTTTTGATGGAAATATATGTATGTTGACCACAAATTAACATAATTTTGAATAAAAACGCTCAATTTCGTTGAAAAAAATATTCTGACACCATCATTTCACTTGAAATTATACAAAAAACGACATTTTTATTCAATAAGCGATAAAAAATACGCCATCCTACATTATTTCACCTAAAAAATTATCACAATTCGATTTATAAATCGTTTTGTAAAACGAAAATGATGTAAAAGCAGCTTTAGAGTTATTTCTAAGCATAATTTTGCAAATGTTTTACACTTTTTTATAAAATGTATCGCTCAAAATTAAAAGAAATCACAATTTTTTAAATTATATCACACCATTATGAAATCGTAGATTGATTTTTTGAAATTTTACACTTTGTAACTGTTAAATAACTTCAAATACTAATATTTTAGCTTTAGATTTTGTTATTATTGCAGATTCGTGAAAAAAGAAAAGCAAGTATTTGATATTGAGGACCTCTGCCTTAGAGGTGTTTTTCTAACGGCTCTTTTTTGGAAGTGCTTCCTAATCGACGTTTTTCTGATTGCACCTTTTTGATGTGGACTTGGATGAGTAGCTGGTGTTTTTAATTTATATTCTAAATCGGACTCGCAGTTATCAGTTTCCATTTCGGTTTTTCCTGTAGTACCAGTCGGGGTTGGCTTCTTTTGCTGTTTATGTTTAGCTAGCAGCACATGAGCAACGTTAAGGCATTTGATGTAATCAGCAAACTGTAGGCGTCCGGGTGGATGAATAGTTTTTCGATGCCTCAGAGCGTAGTGAACTAAATCGACTATGTTAGACGCCGGTGAAATTTCACCCTTTATAGTAACGGTACCCTTGCGATCCCAGCTCACATCGTTTGAGGCACTCAAAATGCGTAGGAAAACTTCAGCTTTTTTCTTAAAAGTCTTGGGAAGTGTAGATAAAATAATGGCATTTGATAGGCTGTTACTGCTTGTTTCAATAGGTATTTTGATTGGCTGCCGTGCCTGGTTTGTGAAATGAAGGAATCTTTGTAACACTTGGTTGTACTGCCCCCATTTATCGTGATCAGTTAATTTGGACTTTAAAACTTTTTGCATTTCGTCATCAAGCTGAGATAATATATTTTTCTCCGCATTATCGCCAGACTTAAGGCGTTGGACAAATTCCGGCGATACAACCAACGTCTTCAGCGCTTGGTCCATTTTAGTCGAAAAAGGAGCTCAGCCGTTTGTTCTGGCAGAGGCGTCATGAATAAACTAACTTAAAATCAAAACTTTCATAATAAATATATGTCGGCGCCGAAGATATTTGGACTAATGTCTCCGCCTATGAGTTATGTTTCGTTTGAACTGTTTTGTTTATGAGTTCACAGAAGGAACGCGATAGGTAATTTCCTATAGAATGGAACGGCGCCTGCAAGACCCAAACAATATGGGAATGAGTAACGTTGCCGAGATCAGGGCATTCTTGTAGAGAAAAGCAAAAGTGTTGGACGAAGCTGCGGGCGCCGGACCATTACCGTTCCAACCCTTATTATTAGTTATGTTCATTTCGCCATTGCGGGCTATTTATTGGTTATTTTAGTTTTCAACCAATAAACTGTGCTTATCGAACTTAATGTGTAAAATCGAAGTGGTTACGCCCTGAACTACCCCTAAGCTCTGACATATATAAAAAAAAATATGGCAGGTACGGGAATCGAACCAGTATTCTCTCTCGAGATCAGAGCTTAAATCTGAAGCCTTAACCATTCGGCCAACCTGCCTCCCTGTATAAACGAGCACTCTCTGCATAATTAAAAAAGAAAACATATAGTTTAAAAGCCTTCTATTTGCAATTTCATACAATATTTTATATAAATTAAGCCATATACAAATTTCTAAATTGGATTTGACTCATTTTGAGTGCCTCAAACGATGTGAGCTGGGATCGCAAGGGTACTGTTACTATAAAGGGTGAAATTTTAACGGCGTCTAACATAGTCGATTTAGTTCACTACGCTCTGAGGCCTCGAAAAACTATTAATCCATCCGGACGCCTACAGTTTGCTGATTACATCAAATGCCTTAACGTTGCTCATGTGCTGCTAGCTAAAACTAAACAGCAAAAGAAGCCAACCCCGACTGGTACTACAGAAAAACCGAAATGGAAACTGATAACTGCGAGTCCGATTTAGAATATAAATTAAAAACAGCAGCTACTCATCCAAGTCCACATCAAAAAGGTGCAGTCAGAAAAACGTCGATTAGGAAGCACTTCCAAAAAAGGGCCGTTAGAAAAACACCTCTAAGGCAGAGGTCCTCAACATCAAATACGAACGGAATCCTGGATTGGGAGCGCCTTAAACTTTAAAATGCCACAATAAAATTTGTTCTACGATCCCATGTAAAAGAATTCTGATTTTATTACTTGCAGCTTTTAATTTGAAATGTTGTACACCTCAAACTACAGTTTTGTAAATTGCTAGCGGATTTTTAGACAATAAGACATTCAGCTGTACATTTATTTTTATATTATTAAGTATTATACGAAATAAGAACAATATATTTGTTTATTACAAAGTGTTTGTGTTTTTTATTTCTACTCTGCTTTTGTTTTTTCACGAATCTGCAATAATTACATAATCTAAAGCTAAAATATTAGTATTTGAAGTTATTTAACAGTTACAAAGTGTAAAATTTCAAAAAATCAATCTACGATTTCATAATGGTGCAATATAATTTAAAAAATTGTGATTTCTTTTAATTTTGAGCGATACATTTTATAAAAAAGTGTAAAACATTTGCAAAATTATGCTTAGAAATAACTCCAAAACTGCTTTTACATCATTTTTATTTTACAAAACGATTTATAAAACGAATTGTGATAATTTTTTAAGTGAAATAATGTGGGATGGCGTATTTTTTATCGCTTATTGAATAAAAATGTCGTTTTTTTATAATTTCAGGTGACATGATGTCAGTTTTTGTAACATGATGTCGATTTTTGTAAAAATTTATGTGATATGATGTGTAATTGCGTGATTTTTGTTCAATTTTCGTCGTGTGTTGAATAAAAATGTCGTTTTTTGTATAATTTCAAGTGACATGATGTCAGTTTTTATATAATTTTAAGTGAAATGATGGTGTCAGAACATTTTTTTCAACGAAATGTCGCATTTTTATTTAAAATTATGTTAATTTGTGGTCAACATACATATATTTCCATCAAAAGTACAAGAATTTTTGAATTTTGTTTTCTAACACCTGCCCTTCTCATAAGGGTGTTAAACTCTACGCTCGTCGGGTAGCTATTAAACAGTCGGAGATAATTTTGGTTCCTCAGATATATAGTTCAACATACAAAAACACCATCGGGATACAATTAAACAATTTAATTTGTTTAGCTGTGATACACTTAGATATTTCAACATTCATTATTAACAAGAAATTACAATAAACTCGTGTAGACGGCTGGAGCTGATAACCGGCGTTCTTATCTCGGCGGTCGGGCAGGCATTGCAGGTGCGGTTGATAAGCGGCCCCGTTTCTGTCCCTTCGAGTAGGTAGCTGGAAAAAATCGAATTAAACGGTCTGCCAATTATACAATAAAACATATCACGGTTCTGGAGATTTAACTGATAAGACGCGGGTGAAGCCCGGCGTACTGCCTCTAAATTAATTTAGGGACGTCTGGAGACGGGTAAACTAAAAACGCCGCATTACGTTAATAAATATGACTTCAATTTCATAGTCCGAACGTGACGTCGGTCACTGCGCTCTGCTTATCGCCTCGTGCATTGACATTACGGAAATTACGATAACGTGAGGTCGGACAAAGATCAAATTTAAATATTATATTAATATTCGGAAATACAGATTTGATCTGCAGGCAAACGTTACATATGCCGGTGTCCTCGAAGGAGACCGAAGCTCGGTGGGTATCTTCTTCCAGGATTAAATTCGACTCTAATAACAATACGGGGATCACCTGGAGATCTAGAGTATTTAATCGGACAGGACACAAAACATTCATGCTAGGAAATGCGAGGGTACTAGAATTTTAAAGGGCATTTCATCGGGAACTATATACAGTATAAGTGAAATTATATACAGGTCAAGTAAAATTTTAACGGATGTTTCTTTAGAAACTATATACAGGGCGAGTAAATCTTTAACTCTAAACTTGCTAGTTGAATAGGGATGAGGTTGCGGTTTCAACCTATATTCAATCAGGATATATATATACAGGATGCGTAAAATTTTAACGGGTGCTTTTCGGAAGCTATATACAGGACGTGTAAAATTTTACCGGGTGTTTCTTTGAAAACTATATACAGGATGAGTACAATATATACAGGACAAGTAAAATATTAACTTAAAACTTGCTAGTTGAATAGTGAGGTTGCGGTTTCAACCTATATTCAGTCCGGATATTTCTGCGGAGAAAAATTACATATGAGATACACATGCAATATACAGGACAGGGCAGTGATCGCGGTTTCGATCTACTGGTCCTTCAGGGTAGCATTCACATTCATACTGGGTGCATAGGGGTGCATTCTATCGCACAAAAATTTGCACTCTGCGGAGTGAACGCGCGCTTCTTATAGGCACTGGGGCGAAATGCTGCGTTCAAGGAGTGCGCACACAAACTCGTCAGGCGGTTGCAAAACTGCGGTCTCAGCTTGCAAATTACCTCAAGCGACGAGTTTCAAACGTCGTCGCGGTATCGACGAGCATTCATACAAGAAAACATCTAGGCTGCCGGATAGCCTTTCAAAAGCCGTTGCGGTATCGACAGGCATTCACACAAAACTATTGAGTTGATACAGTCGCGGTTTCGATCTGCATCCATGCTCACATTCTATGGAGCGCTTTCTACATTAAGCTTTTCGGAACTTTCTCCTAGGTCGCGGTCTCGACCTTCATTCATTCCGGGATCCTCTCAGCGTGTGAAACATCTAGGTTCCAGGATAACCTATTCTCACACAATTCATTTACTGGAAAAATTGTAGAGACTGCGGAGACCAGCATACAATTTCTGAAAAACGGTAAACAGTAGTCGGGTACGGAAAACACATTCTCTCCTTCAAGCTTCGACTAATCGTCTACTATCTCCTGCCAAAATCCGGGTTCACGGGGACAAGGGAGCACGCTTCAACAGAAGAAATATCAGGGGAATTCATTCGCACTAACTAGGGCGGAATTCGGACTCACATTCGGAATTCATACACACTTACATGTATCAATTTACAGGTGCTTACACGGGTACCTGCGGAATTTCTACGTACGAGACATCAGGATTGTCTCGGACGGGACACAGAAGACGGTACTACGCGGGCGGACATCTGGGCTGTCCTGGACGGTCCGTAGTATCTTCGGACATCAGCTAGGGCATCTCGGGGTCGCAAAATCCCGTACCAGCAGTGAAGCTGCTGGTCCTTGAGGGTAGCAGAAGATGGTACTACACGGGCGGACATCTGGGCTGTCCTGGCCGGTCCGTAGTATCTTCGGACATCAGCTAGGGAATCTCGGGGTCGCAAAATCCCGTACCAGCGGTGAAACCGCTGGTCCCTGAGGGTTGCAGAAGATGGTACTACACGGGCGGACATCTGGGCTGTCCTGGACGGTCCGTAGTATCTTCGGACATCAGCTAGGGAATCTCGGGGTCGCAAAATCCCGTACCAGCAGTGAAGCCGCTGGTCCCTGAGGGTAGCAGAAGGACTTTCTGGACTAGACAGGATCTAGACAGGATTTTATCTGGAGAGGACAGGAGCTGGAGGGGTATCTCGGAATTCTAGACTGGAACATCTCGGTTTCTGGGCTCTGGTAGATTTCCCTGGGCGGCTAGGCTGTAACAGGTTTTGTGCATTATTTAAGTCACACAAAATTTACTGGTTATCGGTCTTTTAGGGTTTATCGGTCTCGGGCGCCATCTGGACACAGGAGCTGCATGTGCATGTTTGCTAAACTATGTATATATCTGAGTCTAGGTCCCTTCTCGGGCGCCATTGTAACACCTGCCCTTTATAAGGGTGTTAAACTCTACGCTCGTCGGGTAGCTATTACAGTCGGAGATAATTTTGGTTCCTCAGATATATGATAGTTCAACATACAAACACACCATCGGGATACAATTAAACAATTTAATTTGTTTAGCTGTGATACACTTAAATATTTCAACATTCATTGTTAAGTGTTTCATAAAATTGTGCCGCCTCGCTTGCAGTTGCGTATTTACTATGCGCATTCCAGAACTTGGAGCGGGCCTCGCCTCGCCACTTCACTTACCCTCCGACAGTCGACCAGACTGGACGCGAGCAGTCCACTCCGAGAAACGCTAATTCTTTGTTTAAATGTTCAAATGTTTGTGTGTTAATTTATTGCAAATAAATTACCTACTTTGCTTTCAACGAGTGTATAATTTAGTGAAGAATAAATCCATACAGTCCACTACAGTTCAATCGAGCTCGCAACCAGAATTTTCCAAACATAGCGGAAAACTGGGAAGCTCCCCAACATTGTTCCTTCGAGCCGCATGGATCATCGGCCCGGATTCGCAGCCTAAACAAGGCAAGTACAACACGCAGTTTTCAATCGTGTTAAATTCGTCCCTAACGAGAGGAAGGAAGAGAGCATACGGTGCTATCAACGTGGGAGCGAGAAAGCCAAACGCCGAGTCCACAACTTGCAGGTGTGCATTTCAGCAGCCGGCGCGACGGCAGTTCAAACCACAGCAACGAGAAAGGCGGCAAGGCGGCACATACACCAATATCAATGTAAGCCTAATTTCATATTTTTGCGATTCCTATGCATGAATTTGGTTTTCTATCATCTGTGTCTGTATGTGCATAATTTCAGTTGCGTATTATTGCGTAAACAAATGGTTTATGAGTCATATAAACATTTTAATTGCGTAAAATGCCAAGTGTTATTTCGCTTGTTCGTGAGTACAATATTCCCTGCATGTTTCATATTGCAGTCGAATTATTCACAAGTTAATCTCGCGTTGTACCAGGGCCGTTCTTTGCGTCGTAGCGACAAGTTAATTTCGCGTCGTTATCAAGGCTGTTTTTGCGTTGTAAACAAAATTCCCCGCCAGGGGCGTACGAAAGTTGGTTCGATCTGTTAAATTGTTTTAATTTCAACAATTATGGATCCGCTTGTAAGAGCACGTGGCTCTATCAAAGGCAAGCTTACGCGTTTCGCAAATTACGTGCAATCTTTGCAAACAATTCATGATGAAGATCAATTCTTATCTAGCGCTCAGATTATTCAATTGCAAAAAAGATTGAATGATACAGCCACCTTGTTATCAGAATATTATGCGGTTCATGAACAAATTTTAGAAAACAGTAAGGATGCAGAATCTGAAATGCAGCAACAAGTTGAATTTGAAGATTCTTATTATTTTGCAATTTCACAAGCTGAATATTTGATTAATGAATACAACAAGCAGTCTGATGTTGCACCAGATCGTTCTGGATCTCCTAACGGTAGCGTGAGATCAGCGCATTCAAGCTGCAGCTCGCATTGCAATACTCGAGCTGTACGCCTTCCTACCATCTCGATTCCTAAATATTCAGGGAACGTTTCAGAGTGGTTGGAATTTCGTGAGATTTTTATTAGCTTAATTCATGAGAATCAAACGCTAACTAATGTTCAAAAGCTGCATTACTTAAAGGCTAGTTTACAGGGTGATGCAAGCCAAATTATAAAAAGTTTAGAGTTTACTGCGAGTAATTATACTCTAGCTTGGGATGCATTGTGTAATCGTTACAATGATCCAAAAATTCTGATTCATAACCACCTCAATGCTATTTTCGAACTTGAATCGTGCAGTAAGGAATCTGCAACTAAATTACGTACGATTAGCGATATGTTATTCAAACATTTTACAGCAATCAACTCATTAGCTACCGAAAGCGAGCTTCTTGATGTTGTTATCATTTATGTCGTTTCTAAAAAACTGGACCCCACTACATTCCGTGAATGGGAGGTCCTTAGAAACCGGTCGAGTTCTGACCTGCCTAATCTTGACGAGTTCAAGGAATTTCTACAAAATACAGCAAATCTTCTAGAAACTCTAGAGGTAAAAACTATTAAGCTTGTACCCGAAAAGTCTTCCAAGGTACATTCGAAATCATTTGTGTCAGGTACCCCTTCGTGTCCATTTTGTAAAGGATCTCATCCCTTGTACAAATGCGATAAGTTTGTCAAGCTGTCTTCTCTTGACAGAAATTCAAAGGCAAAAGAGCTCCGTGTATGCTTTAATTGCCTAACTCAGGGTCACCTTTCGAGCCGCTGTAGCTCCAAATATACGTGTAGAAAGTGCAAATCAAGGCACAACACCCTTCTTCATGAGGACAAATCTCAAAATGCTTTTTCTAGTCAACCAGGATCTGCGGTGTCAGCAGAAACCCCTGTTGAACTAAATCAATCGATTTCGGCATTCTGTTCGAATGCTTTGCAGGTACTCTTACCTACGGCTACCGCTAAACTCATCGCTGATGATGGTACGCCTCATGTTGTGCGAATCCTGCTGGATTCCGGTTACCAATCGAACTTCATACGTTCAGATTTGTGTAAAAGGTTGAAGCTTCCAACTTGCGAAGTCAACGTTACTGTTTCTGGCTTAAGTAAAGCTACTTCTCAAATCAAAGCTAGATGTGATATCAAGCTGCAAGCCCCTCACACCTCATACAGTATTGGTCTATCCTGTCTGGTTCTCGATGAGATTACAGGTACAACCCCAAGTTTTCGTGTCCAGCGAAACAGTTTCAAGGTTCCTGATAACATCAAGTTATCAGATCTGTCCTACGACCAACCGGGCACCATCGACATTCTGATTGGTTCGCCCATTTTCTGGCAGCTCCTTTGTATTGGACAAATTGGTCTAGGCCCAAATCTTCCCATCCTCCAAAAAACTCGTTTTGGCTGGATTGTTTCTGGCCCTACAGGCCCCCTTTCTGCGTACCCTGTACAGTGCAATCTTAGCACGATCGAGGATGCTTCTGACCCCATTGCTAGGTTTTGGCAACTCGAACATTACCCAGAGGAAAAGGTCCGCACAAGTGAAGAGAACGCCTGTGAGGCACATTTCGTGCAAAATACACAACGAGAAGCGAATGGTCGATTCGTTGTCTCTATCCCTCTCAAGAAACCTGTAGAGGTATTGGGTAATTCATTGCAAACCGCTCAGAAAAGATTCTTATCATTAGAGAAGCGGTTACAAGCGAACCCTGACTTGTCCAATCGCTATTCGACTTTCATGAATGAATATTCTAAATTAGGTCATATGTCCGTTTCAAACCCTAATTTAAACGAGATATACCTACGTTCCAAGAATCAGGAAGGGGAAGTACAAGTTCACCTTCTCTGTTCCAAGGCCAAGGTAGCCCCTTTAAAGCCC
The DNA here is from genome assembly GCA_940337035.1 of Agriotes lineatus. Classification (NCBI taxonomy): domain Eukaryota; kingdom Metazoa; phylum Arthropoda; class Insecta; order Coleoptera; family Elateridae; genus Agriotes; species Agriotes lineatus. Next base: position 15,230 of record CALNHX010007297.1, read on the forward strand.
TTGACAATTCCGAAGCTCGAGCTCTGCGGAGCTGTTCTTCTAAGTAAACTTTCCGTGCAAGTAATAAAGGCACTTGATTTGCCCATATCTAGAATTGGTTTGTGGACAGATTCCACAATAGTGCTAGGATGGTTGAAAACCAGTCCGAATCTTCTTAAAACTTTTGTGTGCAACAGAGTTGCAAATGTTCAGCAACTCACTTCTGATGCCACGTGGAGGCATGTTCCTACCGCTTTGAATCCTGCTGATCTTCTCACTAGGAGAGTCCCTCCTTTAGTTTTAAAAGAATTAAGCCTTTGGTGGCATGGTCCCGCCTGGCTAAGCGAAGGTGAGGCATCTTGGCCTACTTCCAGACATGTTCTTGCTGAGCTTCCAGAATTCAAAAAAGAAGTTCAGAGTTTTTCTGTAACCTCTGTTGAACCATTTCGGTTCAATCAGTATTCAAGTTTGGCTCGCTTACAACGAGTTACAGCTTATTGCTTTCGTTTTTATAACAATGCGCGCACCCCCAAAGCTGATCGTCTTTCTGGGCCCCTTTCTACAGATGAACTGCAATCATCCCTTGTAAGGCTTGCAGGGTTTTTACAACGCGAGTCATTTCCTGACGAATTTAAGCTGTTGTCACAGAACAAGCCTGTGAAACAATCTTCTGCTTTGATATCCTTGAATCCTTTTCTGGATTCCAAGGGACTGCTAAGAGTTGGTGGTAGGCTCCACAACTCTCAATTGCCTTTTGACAAGAAGTTTCCTCTAATGATTTCTGGCAAACATCCATTCGCCAAACTCCTAGTCTCGCATGAGCACCTTCGGCTTCTCCATGCCGGACCTCAAATGCTGTTAGCTAATCTCAGAGAACGATATTGGATTACCTCTGGCAGAAATATAGTCAAGCAAGTGGTTCGTCAATGCTTGCGGTGTTTTAGATTTTCTCCTAAGTTAACCGAACCCATAATGGGAGATCTGCCAGCCTCTCGTATTCAATCATCGCCCCCATTTCATACGACTGGTATCGATTATGGTGGACCGTTCATGATAAAGGATCGCAAAGGACGTAGTTCTAAACTAGTGAAGTCCTACCTTTGTCTATTCGTTTGTTTTGTCACAAAGGCAGTGCACCTTGAATTGGTCGCTAACCTTTCTACTGAAGCCTTCTTAATGGCTTTTCGCCGGTTTGTAGCTCGTCGAGACAAACCGCTCCATGTCTATTCAGACAATGGCACTAATTTTGTCGGCGCTAATTCCGAATTAATCGAATTATGCAAGTTTCTTGCGGAACAAGGCCTTTCTATTTCCGAATCAGTCGCGAACGATGGAGTAGCTTGGCATTTTATACCCGCGCACAGTCCCCACTTTGGCGGATTGTGGGAGGCCGGAATTAAGTCCTCCAAACATCACATACGGCGCGTTATAGGTAACGCTAGTCTAAATTACGATGAATTTTGCACTTTGCTAGCACAGGTGGAAGCGACCTTAAACTCCCGACCCCTGTCTCCTTTGTCCGCTGATCCAAACGACCTTCAGCCTTTGACTCCTGCTCATTTTCTGATCGGTCGTCCTTTGGCGTCACTGCCTGATCCCAACGTTACTGAGATAGCCGAGTCTCGGCTGTCTAGATACCAAAGAATACAACAGCTCCACCAGAATGTATGGAAAAGATGGAGTAAGGAGTACATCTCAGAACTCCAACAGCGCACCAAATGGCGCACACACCTTTCGGACCTCCAGCCTGGTTCCATGGTCCTCATCAAGGATGACAATCTTCCCCCTCTGAAGTGGAGGTTAGGCCGGGTCACCGAGCTGCACCCTGGCCTTGACGGCGTTACGCGTGTGGCGTCAGTGAAAACTGTGTCAGGGATCGTAAAGCGATCCTTCGCCAAATTGTGCCCGCTACCTAGTGTTGTGAACTAGTACGTTAGCGTCTTGCGAAGTGTTTCGTAAAGCCTTTTGGCTATTCATTGTTCGGGTTTTCTTGTATTACCTTAAGATCTATGTATTATTATGCTTTGTATATGTTTGATCTATTTACATGTTTTACTCTAGCTGTTACATGTCAAATTTGTACTGTTGTTATTTGAAAGGTTACTCTTTCCAAGGCGGGCGGTATGTTAAGTGTTTCATAAAATTGTGCCGCCTCGCTTGCAGTTGCGTATTTACTATGCGCATTCCAGAACTTGGAGCGGGCCTCGCCTCGCCACTTCACTTACGTTCCGTCTGTCAGCGAGACAGCACGCGAACAGGTCCACTCCGAGAAACGCTAATTCTTTGTTTAAATGTTCAATGTTTGTGTGCTAATTTATTGCGAATAAATTACCTACTTTGTTTTCAACGAGTGTATAATTTAGTGAAGAATAAATCCATACAGTCCACTACAGTGCAATCGAGCTTGCAACCAGGAATTTTCCAAACATAACGGAAAACTGGGAGGCTCCCCAACATTATTTGTTAGCGTACTTAGTTTTGTACCCTTCTTTCCTTTACTCAATCGATTATTATTCAATTTACCACAATAATTAAACAGAGTATTGGTTGTAGACTTAATGGTAATACTCGTTATCCTTTCTTCGTTATGATAATGGTACCTACGGAAATTAACTAAATAGCCCTCTTCGGTATGGGATTTTAAAACCAGCTGCGACACAAACTTTCGCTTGTTATGAATATTTCAAAATAGTTCTTTAAAATGATCAAGTAATTTATTGAGTATAACATAATGAAATAAAACTAAATTTACTACCGAATTATGTGGACATAAGAAGCCCCACGGCTTAAATTCTTGATTAATCTGCAGTTGTCTTCTACCACTAATTGATCTTCATAAACTAACTTGTGTTTACAATGCTCGCATTTAATTTTCCTCAAAGCTATGTAACAGGAATAACCTGCTAAATAAGTTATCACGGTCAATACTTCACTTTTAACATTTTTTACAGTTTCTGGATCAATAGCAATACGAAGATTAAAAGAAAGTTCCTCGAGGGTACCAGTATTATATTCTTTATCATCACAGCTGGATAATGGCAAATGGTCGTGATTTTAAATGTAATAATGACTGAATTCTTGGTCTTTTTTCGCATTCATACAATTGTCCCAAAAAATGTTATACTGTCCACCTGCCAGCTGGCGATATTTTTCCAACCTATGTTCAAGTGGATTTATCTGCAATTTACCCAATAATACGTAATTAATTTTGGGTTTATAGAAACAATATTTACTTATTTTTAATATTCCATAAATTGTATCACTTCGTGCAGTATGTATTTGCGGTATCAATTTTTGTGAAGAATTTTCAGTTTTCCAAAGATCGAGGCCATTTATCATTTTGTCCAAAAATGCCCAGTTAGCATCCATCACAATTGTTTCAGTTGATTCTTGATATATGTCATTTAATTCATTCTACCTTAAAGAGGCGCTCTCACATTAATAATTTTGCACCATGTCAGTATCATTTAAATGAAATCAGCGGTATTTTTGGATCTTGCCGTGTTTATTATTTAATAAGGCTTGGATAATAAAATGATTACACATTTTCAGTACTAACTTAACATTTTGTCTTTCTGAATTTGTGGGATACACAGCTTTTACGTTTAGAGAATAACCAAATGTAAGTAATTTATCATGTTTCCTCTAGTTTCAAAATCAGGATAGTTTAATATTTGGTTAGGTTTGGGATTTAACCAGTTGTTCCTTCTACACTTTAATAAATGTACTAAATAAAACAAATAAAATAATCGCCTATGATGCTTAGCCGCTTGTTTGGTGTAAAACTATTAATATTTATTATTACTATTAATTTCATTGCTATCGCTAACTACGCAAAATACTACTCTAAAGTCTTTCTTCCAAATTGTTTATTACTATTTTAATAAATGTATAAAGAACTTCATCAATAAGTTTTTATGTAGGGTATGTGTGTATTACTTTGTTTAATTTAGATTAAACAGATATCAATTTCCATTCAAAATTTACAAAATACGGTTCATAAGTTAATAGATATTTATGTATTTAGTGTGTAAAGAGAGCCGAGCGGTAGCGAGGCACGAAAAAGCAACCGAATACCAAAATGGCTCTTTACACTCGAAATACATACAACATTTTTTCTACGGTCCTAAATAAATGACAAAATTGTTAAATAATTGAAATTTCGATTCACACCATTTGATAAAGTCGTTGGACCGGCATTCATAAAGGCCGCGCGATTTGGCCGGCAACAACTCGTTGGTTGCTGTCTGGGTCGCTTCAAATACTTCAAGCGCGGTGAAATTATCTTCAGATTCCATCTTCAACTTCACAAAAACTCTCAAACTCAATAAAACTGTTGCGTGATGATGGACGCGCCGTGATGCATTTGTCAATAATTTTAGCCAGTTCCAGAAAAATGACGAATTACAATAATAATCAGGTTAGCCATGGCGATGCGTAAAGTAAAATAAAGTGACGCGTTTATTTCATTAAGACATTGTTTACGTGGTTGCGATGTTAAAATGGTTGCTAGGGAAAAAATGTGTGAATCGCTAACTTTTCGCATTGACAGTGAGCTTTTAATAGTCAGTTTTAGAGGTGACCGTAGAAAAAAGCCATTTTTGCTTTCATAATCACTTGGTTTAAAGACCGCTATCGCCAGTAAACATATTATGTTACGACATGACCTAGAACTTCGAGTTCAGCGCACGGACTTGCAGACAATATTGCGGAACCATAATCGCTTACTGCTGACTGATTATTGTGAAATATTAGAATCGTTCCAGTGAACTATACTTTGCACTTTGAAATGTTAGTAAGTAAGCAGTTATATTTGCATAAAAGCTCATTTATTTTTATAATAAAACCAATCGACATTTACTGTTTGATTCATTTACATCGATACTACATTTCCAAGCCTAAATATTGAAGTGTGAGGCTGCACTTCCGGTATTTATCTAATTATCGCCCCTTTAAGTGACATTGACTCAGTTGTCTTAAAACAGGAATGCAGTCTCATTTCTGTGCTTAAATATTAGAGACAAAAAACCAGTGCAAGTAACAGAAACCTGACCCAGCCTCCAGGAAATTCTGTTGAACTTCTTTAAAATTTTAATTTGTATTGTGATCATAAACACGTAACCCACAGTAACCAAAGAATTTATTATTCTTACAAGGACCTATCTTATTCTCGTTTGTATAATTGGATCGACACACAGGAATTTCACACTTATTCACATTATGAAAACACACCTCCGCAAACACTTGCACAGATATAGTATTTAATTGCCATATAATATATTTAACATTTTTACCTACCTGTGCTACAACGTAACAACTTGACATTGCGTTGAAAATGCAAAGACCTGCTTGTAACGGCCATTTAAGTGCGTATTTGTACAAAACTGGTCGTAAAAACTCACGCGGACCCCAGTAAACATTAACAAAGGCACTAAGTGACTTGTATATTAAACAAAACTCAATTATAGTTGATAATTTCCGGCCTTGTATTTAAGAAAGTACTGACTGGGCTCACTATTTCAGGGAATTTTATTTTTTCTCTCTCTGTCTTGATTTTTCCATGTCTCGTTTATGGATTTCTTGATTATTAGTTAACCTCTGGGTATGATGATAGAAAATCGCAAAATGCGTAATTGGTAGTAGATAGCAGAGAGAGAGAGAGAGAGAGAGAGAGAGAGAGAGAGATAGTAGATAGCTGTGACTTTATATTTGAGATCTTCCAATTCTAAAAGAATTTCACATAATTTCGTGGATCTAGAAAAATGGCTGTACTTTACTTTTGAGTCACCTTTATATGTTTTCATCTCCCTTGTCTACGGCTGTCTTCATGTGACTATTAAAAGACTGAAAACAGTGCTTTAATAGAGTCTATTAAAATCAGAGGCTATTAAAGCACTGTTTTCTTATTAACGTTTTCAGATTTATTTTAAATAGTTTTAAGTACTGTTTCAACATTAAAACTTCAATTCATTTTTGGCTGGATCGGAATTTCTAAGAAAAGTCACAAAATACTTTACAACGAAACTTTATTTAGATGTAAGTTACAGTTAAATATTTTGAACACATCTAATTATTGCATACTATTGCCAATAGTGTATTAATATATAGGCTAATTCTTAAAATCTAATAAGATTGTCTTTACAATGCAAGAGTTAAGCGCCATACAAGGTGATTCATAAGTATGGTCATTAAATTAAATGGGTGTGTATTGACCTCAGTAGTAGTACATTGCACTAAAAATTAATCGCTTACGGAAAACAATCGTATTAAGGCTGGTGCAGAAAACCACTGGCTAAATCAGTAAGAGAACATTAACCTATTGCACCAAATGTGATTGAAATAAGCCAACACCTGTTTTTTGCTCCTTTATTTTATTTAAATTCGGTCTTATCGCAATCACCTGCACGAACTTTGTTCATGGCTGTTCATTCTAGTGACAGTTGATCAGTTTGAGCAAGTAAATGCTTATTGTGTTATTACTCTTTGACGTATATTTTATTTTGCAAAGTTGTTCTATTTGATGTCCTCTGACTACCCTTAAAGTTGATGACCATACTTATGAATCATCCTGTATTTACATCATCACAGTGCAGTCTAAGTACTAGAGAAAATTTATTGTTACGAGTTAGAGCAGCTGTATTATAATATTTTTCATAAAATTTGCTAGTGTGTTTAGTTAAGGGAATAACAGACTACTTTTAAACAAATTCCGACTTATGTTTTGAGGCGAAATTACACATACTAGCTGACTTACTAAAGTAATTACATTAGATAATGATATGCTGGAGTACAATAATTATCTACTATTTGCAGTGGCTACGTATTTTCACTTATAATCCCATGAGTAGTCAAAGTTATGTCGACTATTTTTGTGGTGGTATCACGAATGTCCATTGCGCTTTGGTACGATTAGGACGAGTGCGATAGCACGAGTCCTAATCCCAAGTGCAATGTACATGAGTAGTGATACCACCGCAAAAATAATCTACTTAACTTTGACTAAGAATGGTATTCGAGGGACTATTCAATTCATCTGTCATCTGTCAAAAAGTGACCAATGAAAATCCAGAATTCTGACGTTTCTTGACCAATCAAAAAAATATCAGTGGATATATCTTCCTAGAAGGTATTCAAGTGACTATTTTTAACAAATGCGATTTTTATTAGAAAAAGTAAATATTAGTGTTCTGTTACTATAGAAATTGGGTAGTTTGTTGCTAGATTTACTGAAAACTAATTTGAAAAAGTAGTTTGGTTCATTGAATAGTCCCTCGAATACCATTCTTAGTCAAAGTTAAGTAGATTATTTTTGCGGTGGTATCACTACTCATGTCCATTGCGCTTGGGATTAGGACTCGTGCTAGCGCACTCGTCCTAATCGTACCAAAGCGCAATGGACATTCGTGACACCACCGCAAAAATAGTCGACATAACTTTGACTACTCATGGTATTATAAGTGACTATTTAATGAACCAAACTACTTTTTCAAATTAGTTTTCAGTAAATCTAGCAACAAACTACGCAATTTCTATAGTAACAGAACACTAATATTGACTTTTTCTAATAAAAATCACATTTGTTTAAAATAGTCACTTGAATTCCTTCTAGGAAGATATATCCACTGATATTTTTTTGATTGGTCAAGAAACGTCAGAATTCTGGATTTTCATTGGTCACTTTTTGACAGATGACAGGTGAATTGAATAGTCACAGATATAAAATAAAAGTAGGGCACTGGTTCTTAAGCAAGCAAAGTGGAGAGTGGTGTGGCTTCTATCAATACCAGTTGCCAGTATTTTGCTTATGCGTTATTGTCCCAACAATAGTAATACGAATAAGGAAGTTGCTTCTAGATATAACCAGCGTACATACATCAAACAAGTAGAGACACTCAAGCCAAACGTTGAAACCTGTCTAGAGTGCCTGGGACAGTAACTCGGGGGGTATTTTTAAGCTTGGCTATCAGATGGCAGCACAAAATTCTACCAATCAGAGCCAGTTACTAGCTCTGCCACCAATCATATGTGACAAAGTAGTGGCACCATCTGTTAGTACAATCGGAAAGTACCCCTCCAGGAGCCGTTCAAGGTCATCCAAATCGGTATTTTGTCATCAAAGGAACCGACAGTGAGTGTCTCTACTTGTTTGATTTATGTACGCTGATATAACCGCTAGAATAAGCTGATCAATTCTCATTTGATTTTGTATTTGATGTCAATGTGAATGCATCTATTGTACTCGTATATATAGAATCTGTACGTTAATCCAATGCGCAGCATTACAGGGAAAATATCTCAGTCAGTAGCCTTGGTTGGCCTTTGCTCAAACTAGTACTACGTGGGAAATTTCCTAAAATGTGACGTCCCAGTAGCGTATTCTATGGGAAAGTAATTGAAAAAAATGACGTTTAGCCTCCCTTACGGGGAAAGGCTCAAAGCCCGTTAGGCGAACACTTGTGTGAAAACACATATGTATATGCACTATAAATGACATTTGCAAACAAAAGTGTCGTAAATATTGTATCTAATATCAAGGATGATGTATATGTAAGAATTACACACACAGTAAATAGGTGGTCACAGCTCAATGCAGGGATTTAATGTTACCAAATTCTGAAAGCACGGCGAAGAGTGATGATGTTTGAAACCTTAGCACAGGATAAGTAACCTGGGAGGTTAACCGAATGACCGACGGAGGTCGACAGCGGACCTGGGTTACTCTCCGGGACTCGAAAAGTTTGGACAAACGTTTGCAATCAAAGTCAACGAAAATATTCGAGGCGATGCGTGATGAAAACACTCTTTCGGTTTCGACGGTAATTCAAATAACGAAACTCCAGGGGTTTAAGCACTGCAGGAGTGTTTATTATCCTGATATTGCATCACGCTATCGAAAACACATAAGCCACAATGGTCATAAACGATGCATACAGTTTGCTTGATATCCCTTATCCTTCTCTTTAACACGGAAATCATTAGCCCACGACTCATACCGGCGGGTGAGGGCGGAGCGTAAAAGCGCCCGTTCCACGGGCATCCTTCCTGCTAGAGGACGAGTGCAAGACTGCCCTCACTGACGCTGGTCGTCTGTGTCACATTCAGTATTTTTCTTACTTGGTGTGTTTGTTGCTGTATTTTTCGATACATGCAAAATCCTCCTTTCCACTGGTCTAAGATCAGCGGCGTACGCTCGTACACGGGAGAAAACTAATATAACCTGTTGTCAAGAGCAGCGCGTCCAAAATAATTTTGGATGCCAATGATACCTATAGCCAGTATTGTCAAACTAGAAAGCTTTCTTCATTGTCTGTTATATTATTGCTAGCCCATTTAGAAATTAATAATTTAACCACGTCTAAATGATTTTTCTGTGCGGCTAGTTCAAAAGCAGTATGTCCAAATTTATTTTGAACGTCAATGTTAGCCGTGAGTTTTAATATTTCGTTCACAATATTTTTATGGCCAAAACAAGAAGCTACATGTAGAACATTATTTCCCTCAGTATCTGTTATGTCAACACTAGCCCCTTTGGAAATTAATAATTTGACAACGTTCAAGTGGTTTTGCTGAGCAGCGTTGTGATGAGCGGTATCCCCAAATTTATTTTGAGCATGAATGTTACCTGTAAGTTTTAATATTTCGTTTACAATGTCATTATAGCCTAAATAGAAAGCAATATGTAGAGCATTATATCCATTTTTATCTGTTATATTAGTACTAGCCCCTTTGGAAATTAATAATTTAACCACGTCCAAGTGATTTTGCTGTGTAGCATAGTGAAGAACAGTTTCCCCAAATTTATTTTAGACGTCAATGTTAGCTGTAAGTTTTAATATTTTGTTCACAATATCTTTATGGCCAAAACGAGAAGCTACATATAGAACATTATTTCCCTCATTGTCTGTTATATCAACACTAGCCCCTTTGGAAATTAATAATTTAACCACATCCAAGTGATTTTGCTGTGTAGCAAAGTGAAGAGCGGTTTTCCCACATTTATTTTGGACATCAATGTTAGCTGTAAGTTTTAATATTTCGTTCACAATATTTTTATGGCCAAAACAAGAAGCTACATGTAGAACATTATTTCCCTCAGTGTCTGTTATATCAACACTAGCCCCTTTGGAAATTAATAATTTAACCACATCCAAGTGATTTTGCTGTGTAGCATAGTAAAGAGCGGTTTTCCCACATTTATTTTGGACATCAATGTTAGTTGTAGGTTTTAATATTTCGTTTATAATGTCATTATAGCCGAAATAGGAAGCAATATGTAGAGTACTATCTCCATCTTTATCCTTTATATTAGTACTAGCCCCTTTGAAAATCAATAATTTAACCACATCCACGTAATTTTTCTTTATAGCAATGTGAAGAGCGGTATCCCCAAATTTATTTTGGACGTCAATGTTACCTGTAAGTTTTAATATTTCGTTCACAATATCTTTATGGCCAAAATGAGAAGCTACATGTAGAACATTATTACCCTTGTTATTTGTTATATTAATAGTAGCCCCTCGAGAAATTAATAATTTAATTACGTTTAAATTATCTCCCTTTGCGGCATGGTGAATAGCAGTATCCCCAAATTTATTTTGGGCGTCGATGTTAGCTCTAAGTTTTAATATTTCGTTCACAATGCCAGTATTACCAACATAAGAAGCTATATGTAGCGAACTATTTCCTTCATTGTCTGTTACATCAATACTACCTTTAAAAATTAACAACTTAACAGCATTAATATTGTGTTGGCGAATAACACGATGAAGAGAAGTTTCTGCAAAGTAATTTTGCTTATTGATATCCAATATATAAGGCAATATTTTATTCATAATATCTGTAACGGCTCTACTGTACTTGCAGTTAGCAATTACATGGAGAGCATTGTTCCCTAGATAATTTTCAATATTTACAGATGCCCCTTTTTTGATTAGTAGATTTGCGATATTGTAGTTTTGTATTTCTAATGCCAAATGCAGCGGTGTGTAGCCATCAACATTTTGCTCATCAATGCCTGCACCATGATCGATCAATGCACCTACAATATTGCTATTGTTAGGTTTAATTGCTAGATGCAAAGGTGTATTGTGGAAGTAGTTCTTTTTATTTAACTTCGCGTTATTTTTCAGAAGAATATCAATCTTTTTTTCGTTTGAATGCAAAACTGCATAATGCAACGCAGTATTGTTGTATTCATTGTCAGACTTATTTACTTTATTGCCTTCTTTAAGGAGGTGTAGAATTTGTGTTTTAGTTCCAAAACGTGCAACATAATGCAAACTTGAATAACAGTTGTTAAACCATGCAAAAATATATTTCCCGTTTGATTCTAGTAATTCAAATATCATTTGATGCTGAAAATTTCCTGTATATCTTAAAATAGGCTTACAATACGTTTTAACAAGTGTATTCACCTGAACATGGTTAAAAACCAGATCTTTATAAGCAAAGTATGTTAGGAGAGCATCAAACAAATGTCTATAATTACAAAGGATACAGAGTTTTAAATAAACCGGTTTTAAATATAGGGAAACGGTTGCATTCATGTATAAAGTATTTGTTTTAACAATCAATTCATTTCCAACATTTAAAGTAAACGCTTGAACAGCATAATCTAAAACGGTATAATCTAACAGATCTGGCTTAATACCAGATAAGATTTTAGTGGGAATGGAACGAATTACGTATGTTGATCGCAATACTAGGATGTTGAAGTTCATTGAGTAACAGGTTACTAATAAATTTTTCTACAGCTTGTAGTTTGGATTCATTGTTTTCCTTATTAAAATTAAGCGCATCATCTTCAAATGGAAATGAAAAGTTTTTGTAAGCTTCTGTGTTATTATATAGCAATATCAAATGTAATATTGATCTTTCACCCTTATCAGTTTGCACAATCAAACTGAAATCGGATTTTACCATTTCGGCAACTTTCTTTATTCTACCATTTATAATTTGGGTATGTAGAGGACAGTTTTGAGATAAAATTCGATCAAACATGTTAAACAAAAATTTATTATTTGAAGTAAACCTTGTCTTTACCAAGACCTGAGCAATTTTCTTAACTTTGTTATCCCTTCCTCTAATATTTTTAGCCAACCACTTTGCAGCCATATACTCACTAAATGTACGATGTATAAAATTAATATTAGAATATCTGTCTATAGTTATAATACCTACTTTCTGTAGTAGCTTAAGCAGTGAATAGTCAAACCTGTTTATGAAACTATAAGATGGTAATTTTGTAAGCTTCTCTACTATATTACTGAACTTGGGGAATAGAAAATTTAAGGCATGAACTAAGTGATATTTCTTATAAAGCTTGAACGTTTCCCTTGGGGACGAATCGCCAGATTTTTTGCAGGCTCTCTCAATTTTTTTATCTATAAACGTACGATACAGATACAAAATATCAAAATTAAAATTGCTAACAGATCCGCCAGAAACAAAGCTGCTGCAGTCGTCTATAAAAACATCTGCCAGTAATTTCGATAGTAATGGTATTCCAGTCACCTCTAAGTCGTGATCGTTTAAATTGCATTTAGTAGCTTTCAATAAACTTTCAACAAATTCAGGAATCAATTTGTTTGACCCCGGGTTGTTAATTTGTGAGCTAAAATACTTTAATAAGAATTCAGTCTGGTCTTTCTTGGTAAATGTTTTTAAAGTGACCGGAAAACAGTCAAATTCGTTTTCAAGATGGACTTGCATATGGTCTCTAGTGGTGATCAGTATATGACAGCCTGCGTTGTAAAACGACCTTGCAATGGAAGACACAATTTTTTCATATAAAAGGGACACCTCATCGAACCCATCTAATAAAACTATAATATCGGTTGACGATTTGAACTTATTAAAAATTGCATTCGTTAGTTTGACGTTGTGCTTAAGTTGGTGGTTGAGGGCGTCATTAAAATAAGTTAGATGATCCAATATTTTCCTGGTTGAAGTTTTCTTCTTTTGTTTTTCGAAATACTTAGTGTGTGCATTTAACTCTATTTTTATTATCCATTTATTTGTAGGTGCGTTCTGTGCTACGTAATCGGTCAATATTGATTTCCCTATTCCTGGAATGCCACTCAACACTGTCTTTTTCGAGGCGAGAGTTTTCAATATATCATTTCCTTCAGTATTTTCTAATTCAACCAGATACGACTTAATATTTTTCACAGAACCATATGAAGCCTTCCATTCAAAGTATTTTCTGTTATAAACTAGCAAATGGTGAAGTGGTTGGTGTGTAACCGGCGTTGGTTTTTCTTGTTCTTTGTCCTCGGCAATATCGGCATATCTTTCGTTTCCTATCAGCTTCCGTTGTGCTATGGTATCCATCTCAAAGTCTTCCAATTTCCATACGTTTCGTTTACCCTGAGAATCCATTCGATGTTCTTCTTCGTACTCTCCCTCTATTATAAATTGCTCGTCTTTAACTTCTTCCAAAACAGCAAATTTGATTAATATTTTGGATATTTTCCTTTCAATAAAGTAATCAACGACAGGTGTTGGATTATTGCCAATATTGAAGCTTCCACATAAGATTTCAATTATGTCTTTGCATTTTATGAACTTAAATATAGAGCTGTCAGCTAAATCTTGCAATAAGACGGGCGATCTTCCTTGCAGACTCACATTGGATGCTAAGATCACATTTCTCTCTCGTTCTTTAACATCGTTTAACGAAGCAAAGAAGTTCACTTGCTTAAAGTCTTCTTGAAAAGGTAAGCTATGACCGGCTTTACTCACAAGAACAACTTTGTGATAATGCCCAGAAAGTTGAAGAATTTTCAAAATTTCGTTGTAATGCTCTGCTGATAAAATTTCTACTAACAGCGGTATTTCTGCTGCTGTCCACAAGCATTTATAAATATCGAAATAGTTTACAATATTACTTGTTTTAACAGTTTTTCGTATGCAAAGCTGGAGATAGGGGTGCTCTTTATATAATCTGTTTCTATCTTTGTCAGATAACTTAGTAGACCATAGAGAATTTGAATGCGAGCCGCAATACTTCTGCACTTCACTGCTAATATATTCCTGTAGGAAAGTTAATATGTTATCACCATCTTCTACAAGCGTAATTTTTGTATCCTTAAGAATGCGATTCCAAGTTAATTTTTTCGTACAATCATAACATTTAAATATGTTTTCAACAAAATTAATCTGATGTTTGTACAAAAACAGTTCGCTTATTTTTTGAAGGATTTCTGTTTTAGTTAATAAATAATCAACACGGAAATTGCCTTCCGCCCAGTCTGTTATGTATTTGGTAAATTTCTCAGCAATTTCTGCGATATTATTAAGAAGGGATAACTTAAAATGACGAGCAACTTTTTCCAATTCTTCTCTGATTTTGTCATCTATAGTTGTAACACTAACTTGTTTACTTAATATATAAACGTTGTTATAATTTTCGATTTCTTCTGCATATGACGAATGCGTTAACTTAGTTACATTAACCCTATGTACTACACTACCAGGTTTAGTATTGAAAATATCTAAAACACTTTCCTTACTTTGTTCTAAAAAATCGCAATCATTAATGTCCCTATTAGTAAAAATCGCAAAATACATGTCGCTAAAATTGTCTAAGTAATACGTAAATGTTGATTGATTATCCTTGCTATTTAGGGATACTTTCAGTCGTTTAATGTCTTTCAAATATTTTTCTAAAGCAAAGTCACCTTTATGAGCACCAAGTTCTGCTTTCGTTACTTTTCTTGAGTTTTCTTTGTGCTTCAGCTGCAGCAAATACGTGACGTTTCCAAGTTTTATAACAATATCATCAAAAGCGCCAACATCCGGCGCATTAGACGCAATCCACATGTCATGTTCCGTCAAAAGCGACTTCAAAGAAAGTAACGCCGCCATTTTGCATTCGTACTTTCTTCCAGAGTCTCTCGTTCCGGGTTTTACCTTGTAGCTCTGAAAAGAAATGAATGTTACTACGGTTAGTATCTAAGAAAAAAATATCAACTGAGATTCTGGCATTTTCGTTATAACAAATAAAAATTAAGAACACTTTTATAGACTAAAAATAATAAAACGAATTTAAAAAGGTTTTGTATGCAGGTCTTTTGTTTAACTACTACAAAGATTTAATTTCTTCCTCAAAGCTTATACATTTATTTTTCTAAATCTGAATGTATGCAGATGATGTCTATGATTTTCACTTTGCAAATATGTATATCCATTTTATCGGTTGCAGGATATTAATGCCTTGTTTACATATACAAAAGTAGGCTGGTAACTAAATCATAACTGATCTGTACGGTAACAGTCCATTACCGTACATGGCAACCATAACCATACAGCAACCGATAAACTATTGAACAAATCACGGATGTTATGAATCATAACAGCCTCAGATGTTTTAAAATCCTCGCTCTGCGAGCTCGGATTTCAATACATCTGCGGCAGTTATGATACTCATAACATTCCTAGATATGTTAATAGCTATAACAGCAGTTGCTTTGCACTATAAATAATTTACGGCGAGTAATAAAACCAAAAGTACACACAGCTAGCTTCAGTAGGACACAAACAGGGGTGTGCTCTGAAAGTGTAGGCGTTTCTATCTAAGTCGATTCTGAAAGGACGTAGAAAGTATGTACCAATAATTTGCCGGGTGCTGCTGTATTATTAATTTTCAACTAAGAGATCGTGGGCATCTCTTAACTCTAAAAGTGATGCCACAGCGTCGAGATGGAGTTTAAATCTAGGCAGCTGCATGAGCTTATCTTCTTCAATGCCCTCCCTGATGGAGAGGAGCTCAAAACACATATCCGTGAAGCGAACACTCGAATAATACATACATATAAAAATAGTGCTCACTTTAATTCTAATTACAAGATGTATAAAGCTCTACATACGAGAACTGAAGGTAGATAATGTGCAAGAACAAAAAACACGGTAACTATAACATAATGTATTGATAACCATATCGACATGAAAACTAAACGGGTCTGTAGCTTGAAGCAACAAAGGTTTACCGGGAGCTGTAGAAGAGACCGAGCTACCCCACGACAGAGTCGTCTGGACGACTGAAAGGCTGAGGCTGATCTGGGGCACGACTGTCCCACGATGGGGGTCGCGTGCACCACACAACAAAATCATTTTAAGCTGGGGCACCACTACCCCACGAAGGGAGTCGCCATAGCTGCAGAAATCTTGGAACCGCGCGATTAAAGTCGAGCCATGACGATCGTGGAAAAAGCAGAAGGACCACGCACTTAAGTGTTGCGCGAATGTAAGAAGATACCGACAATGCCACCACGGCAGAATTTAACTTCAACTACGCTCGCATCGCGTACACTAAGTCAAATTGAGCCAGCCTACTAACACGTCTGGTTTCTTTACCTGCCTACAGACTTCTATCGCATCCCCACACCTGTTGTCGGTCGCCGCTTTAACGCAACGTCTCCCACTCACGAGGCGGGTTCATGGGTGTGCGTGGCAAATTTATACTCGGGTGAAACTAACATAGTGTTGAAGTAACTAATTTAATAAAAATTAAACAAGAATATACTTTAACACACATTAAAGCTAGCTTTTATTTAAGTAAAGTTAGAAAATAAAATTCTGGCAAATAAGTCCAAGATAACGTGTAATTCGTTAATGACAATAGAAATTCCGATAGATTTATGAGGGAATACAATCTGAAGATATGGGATACTTTCTTTAGTCACAAAAGTATTCACAGATATACTTTCGAAAGGCTAATTATGAGTCGAGAGTCAGTTATTGATTGTTATATTACAAACAGAAAATTAGCAGCAAAAATGGTAGATGCAAGAGTTAAACATAGGGCGAATTGCAGAGCTAACCTAAATTTTTTGTTATTTAACTATTTAAAGTACTATTTGGAATATGCAGTGAAAAGCAAACAACAATGTAAAAAAGGGCAAAATACAAATTACATTTCTGCATCAGAATAGTATGTGACTCTAATATTGAGAAAGACGAAGTATAAAGCTAAATTGAATAATACGAAGTAACAAAATATCGGAACGCTATAGGTAGCTACTGATATGGACAATTATATCATCAGGCCGCCAAGTAGCTACCCAGCTAAATTCAAAGAGAACATTTACTTAGACAATGTGTTAATGGCCCAGAAAAAAATGGTAGAAGGCGTGGGTATTTCTGCAGGAAACGATGCGATCGAATGGCCAATCCTGGTTGTTCAGATTCGTATTGATTTGGAGATTGTATTATAAAGATTGCATTTGTCATACAATTCTTGCGGCCTTAATATTAAGTTTATCAAGATGAAATATCTAGTAGTTAATTCGGAAACTCAATTTTCAATCTAAATTAAAATAATATACGAGGGTGACGTGCACACCAATCAAGTCGATCAGTACAAATACCTAGAGTCCCTATATATACAGGGAATCTATAAATACCTATGTAGTACTACATCAATAAGAGATGGGTTGGGTTCCAGCTGAACTGAGTGTAGAATTTTACAAATTAGGCCAGCTTCTCACGGAGCGTTTTTGCAGCGCTGCAGAGTGGCGCCGTGGAGTGGCAGGGTACGTGATTGTGTGGCGCTACCAAGTGGCGTGCCACGCGTTTCGCCGGCGCTGCAAGGTGAAACCAAAATAGGTAGTTTGTCACTTGCAGTGCATCGAGATGGACGCAGACGATCTTTTGCTGTTTCTGCTTTTGCTCAAGAAATTGCAAAAAAAACGTCAAAAGAAGCGCCAATTTTGGGTTCATACACAGCTTCTATGTTGAGGAGAGAAAGGTCTGCATCATACCATGTTTAATCTCAAATTAAACAGGTTTAAATTCCATTTCAAAATTTAAGAAACAGTGTAGTGTATTTACAAGTAGAGTATTTAAGGAGACATTCTCCTTTCTTTGTCATTTTTAATCTGGAGTTTGGCAATATGTTTAATCTCGAATTAAACAGACTTAAATTTTATTTCCAATTTTAAGAAATGCAGTTTATAGGCTTAAAATGCAATTTAATTTCATATGCTTTCTTTCAGGAAGTTTAAATGCAAGTCAGCAACCTTGCTTAATGAAAGACCTATAATAGGAGTTCACTGTAACATAAATGCAGATATTGCGGAAATAATAGTAGATTATGCAATAAGGGAGAGAAATGCGGTATTTTGCTGAGGTGCAATTTCTGACTCGAGGGCGAAGCCCGAGAGTCAGAAATTGCACTGAAGCAAAATAGCATTCTCTCCGAGTTGCATATACTATTTTTTTCACGTTGCAGGAAGATTAAAAACGAAAAACCCGTTTTTTTAAATGTCATTTATTGACATTTTAGTTACAATTATTTTAAAATTAGTAACCTATGGTAAATTTTAAAGTTGGTGGCACTGTAAGTCATTATGACAAGAGCTCACAATTATGTCAAATTCGAGGTTAGCAGGTTAGTTTTTGCGTCAGTTTGTGTCAACTCTGACGCAAAACCTAACCTGATAACCGCGAATTTGGCATAATTGTGTCAGTCATAATGAAAACTCCCTAGGGAAATTTTTGTCTTATTTAGTCTCTAGGGAGCAAATGTTCTACTTCTGTCACAATTTTGATGCTATAGAAACGGACTTCTACTCCCGGTCGTGGAAAAACTTGCTTAAGCGCTGACGGTTGTTACGATACTTTATAGCGACACAGTAAGAATAAACACTTTGCATTTTGATATAATGCAATTTTAGTAGTTTCTAAGCAAATATATTTGTATAAATAGAGCTATATTTTTATAATAAATATAATCGGCATTTACTGTTTGATTCATTAACATCGAGGTGCTACCGTTCCAAGCCTAAAATTTTGAAGTGTAAGGCTGCACTTCAGGGTAGTTACCAAATATTATCGTCCCTCTGAATGGCCTGACTACATTGTCTTAAAACACGGTTGCAGTCTCAACCGTGTGATCAGAATGCTAGGGCAGAATCAGCGCAAGTAACGAAATCCTGTACAATCTCCAGGCAATCTGTTCATACTTTGTACGATAACCTTCGAGACTCCGACGATAAGTTTTATATGCATTGCCTTCAGTATGTCAGTGTTGCCGTTGGTCTAATGTAAAATTATGGTATGATGTTGTCAAAATTAGGTACCAATCGGCAGCACTGGCTAAAGTCCTGCGGCGGCGCTTCCGAGAATCGCTGCCCGCCACTAGTGGCGCTGCGAGTCGCGCCGTGTGAAGGGGTCTCGCGACTAGCAGCGCGCGCTTCTGGCAGCGGAAGTCTGCTACGAATGGTTCAAACGCCCCACCGCGCGTTCGTTCAACGCTCCGTGTGAAGGCGTATATTTAAAACAATGTTTCCCTACCAGCGGCGCCACTCTGCATCGCTGCAAAAACGCCTCGTGAGAAGGGACTCTTAGTGGGGAACAACCGTACAAACAAGTCCTATGAAATTTATTAATGTCGCAAATAAAGGATAGAATTATCAATGTGAATATTAGAAGAATGCCTAATGCGTTAGTAGAACTTATAATAATCGATACAATAGATAGAAAAGAAATTGGTAAGATGTTATGTATCGAAATTTTGAAGCGAATTGGACTACATGACAAGGACATCAGGATTATAAGAAACCTGTATTGGAACGAGTCTGCCGACATAGCGGTAGAGGACGAAAAGTCAGAAACAATTTTAATTCAAAGAGGAGTACGTCAGGGTTGCGTCCTATCACCAATCCTTTTTAACTTATACTCGGAAGAGATCTTTAATGGAGCAATAGAAGGAGGTAATGAAGGAATATTGATTAATGGGGAGCGCATAAATAATATCCGTTATGCAGATGATACTGTAATACTTACAGACAGCCATGAAGATCTACAGCAAATAATGAATCGAGTGGCAACCGTTAGCGACAAATACGGTCTTAAACTAAACAAAAAAAAGACAAAATATATGGTGATCAGTAAAAACAACACAGCGCCGATAAACTTAATAATAGAAAATAGCAGAATAGAACTAGTACAAAAATACACATACCTGGGTAGTACAATCAACGAACAGTGGGATCACTCAGTAGAAATCAAATGTCGTATTGAGAAAGCTAGAGCAGCGTTCAACAAAATAGGTCCAATATTAAAGGAACATCATCTTAATATAGAAATGAAGATGCGTTTGGTAAGATGTTATGTGTTCTCTGTGCTTCTTTACGGAATGGAATCGTGGACGCTAACGGAGGCATCTAGCAAAAAGATACAATCCTTCGAGATGTGGGTATATCGGCGAATATTGAGGATTTCATGGGTAGAACATGTTACCAACAAGAGCGTTTTAGATAAAATGAATAAAAATCTTGAATTAATGGAAACAATCAAGATAAGGAAGCTTGAATATCTGGGACATATTATGAGACACAGCGAGAGATATGGACTACTACAGCTCGTCCTACAAGGCAAGATATCCGGCAAAAGAGGAGTAGGAAGAAGAAGAATATCCTGGCTGAAGAATCTTAGAACGTGGTTTGCATCCACAACAACAGGATTATTTAGAGCTGCTGCAGATAAAATAAGGATAGCCGCAATGATCGCCAACATCCGGAACGGATAGGCACCGGAAGAAGAAGAAGAAAATGTTATTGTAAGATGTTACTTCTCTATTTGGTATGAATAGTTACGATAAATTGGGTCCTATATGGTAGTACCTATGCATATTGGAATTAAAAACGCAAGATGATAGTGTTTGAAAGGCTAGGTTGTTCAAAACTTTTCGAATACGGCATAGATCCAATTCCCAATCCAGTGCTTAAAATAAGGTAAGCTCGAAAAAATCCATATACCGTCAAAGACATGTTACGATATTAAAGTGCACACCCCACTTTAGGAAAATTGCACTGCTTGCCCTAAATCACGCATAAACAGGTTAAAACCACGGCTGAACGCTTAGTGAGACAGGGTGCTGAAAAAAGGTGGTACGGGGTTTTTAAAAAGGGCGCCACGAACTTCAGTGGTACAACCCTCTTTGTAGAAGTTCGAAGTCCAAAAGGGGTTGGTGAATGATTGCAACGATGCTCTCGGAGATCGACTGTTACATCGCGGGGACTTACCTGTCGCTCACAGGCGGTCTGCAGGACTGCACGTGGCGAAGGTGGCTCGGGACTTCAGCGGTGATATGATTAGCTAACTCCTACAGGATTCTTGCATAAGCAAGCGAAGATTCGTGATATACACTAACGGGATTCACGAATTGCAACTATGACCCATGACCCTGTTCCTTGTTAAATTGATCCATCCGACGACGTTTTTCGGGCCACCCCGGGGTCAGGATCACGTACACCCACCACACACGTTCTGTCCGCTGCGCTAGTTCGAGCCCGAATCATAAATCAAGCCAAGCCTCTGCTGGAAGAGGTAGGGAAGGGGCTCCCTAAACGCGCCAGAAACTGTCGCAACACCTGCCAAATCTCTGCAGGTCTCCGTTTTAACGAAAGGGTTTGGGTAGATTTGATCATGGTCATCTATTCCCACTAGTACAGCTCACTCTCTCTATTCATGAATTTTAACCGGCTCGCGGAAGCCGCAGACAAGCACAAGTTCTGTGCTAACGCTGAAAACCTTCAAGGCTCGCACAAGTTTTGAAATGCGCGCTTATACAGCGCGAGTCAAAATTAGAGGAAGACGCGTGATTTCTCGACTGTTCCTAACAGAAAAGCTAAGCAAAATAATGGATTTACAATTACAACCACCGCCATACGCAAAGCGCTAAACAAAACTATGACACAAAAGGCTAAAAAAGAATCCACACGTCTGGAAGGCTTAACCTTCCTACCTTACAGTAAAGGCTCAGCTGATAACGTAGAACGTGTCCTAAAACGATGCAACATCAAAACTGTGTTTACGACCAATGGCCTAAAGTAATAGATAAAATATGGATATATTAACTACTATTGCTACCCCTCAACAAGTAACAAAAAGAGTGTTGGCACTGGAAGCCAATGATTGGCAAACTACCATAAAAGTACTTACATGATTGTGTAACATATATATTCTTAACTAAGTAAACTGCAATATATTATTATACCAAACTGTTTTGTGATTAGTTTAAAGAAATGTTAATAAGTTATCAGGGTGTCACAGACTTCACTCCCCAGGCCTATAACTTTGTTATTTTTAAAAATAACTATATTAAACTATACAGGGTGTTTCATTAATAATTGGAAATATTTTAACTGTAGAATCCTGGGCTCAAAATATTAATATTTAACCCAAATCACTTAGATAAAATGTTTCTCGTTACTGAGATATAGGGTGTTTTATTTAAATTTTTAAAATGATTTTTCCCCATTACTTTAAAACTATTTGACGTATCCGTAACATATTTGGCAGGAAGTGTAGACACTGTACACCATGTTAAATTATGTTAAATAAACATTTCTGGCTAGTACCAGAGGCGTACCACAGGGGCAAGTGTGTGGTTGACCCTTCCCAAATTCTACGCCACTGGCGGAATTGCCATTTTAGCACAATTTTTCGGTTCTCCAATACTTTCTATGTAAATAACATACTCTTCCTTTGTCACGATAACGTCATTATTTTTTGAGATATTTAGAGTTAAACATAAAGCTGAACAGTTATTTTGATTTTAATGTGTATTAATTATGTCGGTGTTTTTTGTCATTAGATTGCATTTATTACGCAAATGAAACTTTAATCCGTATTAACAAAAAACATAATGTTATTTATTGAAACGAATACATGGATACATTTTTTTTATGTTGAATGCATCTATGTATTAGTTTCAAAAAATTTCAAGAAATAACATTATGTTTTTTTGTTAATACGGATTAAAGTTTCATTTGCGTAATAAATGCAATCTTATGACAAAAAACACCGACATAATTAATACACATTAAAATCAAAATAACTGTTCAGCTTTATGTTTAACTTTAAATATCTCGAAAAATAATGACGTTATCGTGACGAAGGAAGAGTATGTTATTTACATAAAAAGTATTGGAAAATCGAAAAATTGTGCTAAAATGGCAATTCCGCCAGTGGCGTAGAATTTGGGAAGGGTCAACCACTCACTTGCCCCTGTGGTACGCCTCTGGTAGTAGCCAGAAACGTTTATTTAACATAATTTAGCATGGTTTACAGTGTCTAAACTTTCTGCCAAATATGATACGGATACGTCAAATAGTTTTAAAGTAATGGGGAAAAATCATTTTTAAATTTTTAAATAAAACACCCTATATCTCAGTAACAAGCCACATTTTATCTAAGTGATTTGGGTTAAATATTAATATTTTGAGCCCAGGATTCTACAGTTAAAATATTTCCAATTATTAATGAAACACCCTGTATATATTCTTAAATGGGAGCAAATTGTCTATAAGAGAGCCAAAGAAATTTTACAAAATCTGCACTTGTGTAACGGTAGCGATATTCAACTTTTTTTTCAAATGAGATGCTATAATTTTTCTCAATAATAATAATAATAGTAATAATAATAATAATCCATTTATTGGGTTCTAAATAAGTACAAACATTGTATATATAAAAAAAAAAGATAAAAATAAAACAAAACCCAAAGGGAACACAATCATCTTACTTGCTAAAAACAGGCAGGTGTTCTTCCCTGCGCCCCTAACTTAAAACTAACTACATCTAAATGTCGCAAATGTCGAATCCGACGCCAGAGGACAGGCACCAGGTTGCTATAACTATTTGAGAAAATTTGAACTGCAGCGATTTTATATTTGTGATGCTTGATAAGAGAGCAGGTATTTTCCAAGTTGAGATTTAAAACAAAGAGGTGATAGTATTTTGAATTTGAGAGGTAATTGATTATATTGTTTGTAGATGTTATATGAAAATGAGCGTTTAAAAATTTCATATTTATGTAGTGGAGATGTAAGCAATCCACGAAAACGGACATTCAAATTGTGTACATCAGTTCTGAAGCTTCGTCTTTCGAACAGATATCCTGGATGTTTGGTGATTATAATTTTGTGAAAAATGCACAATGAATGGTACTTTCTCCTGTTATTCATATTTAGCCATTAGCATATAATAAAGTATGAGAAATATGATCACGTCGTCTAATACCGTAAATAAACCTAAGACATGCGTTTTGTACTTTTTGTATTCTATTAATATCCAAATTATCAAGACAAGAACCGTAAACTACATCACAATATTTGAAGGTCGATAATATGAGGGAATCACAGAGCATTAATTTTAATTTTTTATTTAAAATGCTAAAAGGATTTGAGTTTTGCAAAACCGCCTTGGATTAATTTGTTTATATGTTCCCTAAATCTTAAATTACTATCTAATATTAGTCCCAAATTTCTGGCAGAATTAATAACAGGAATCAGCACATCATCCATGTAAATTTTAATTAGATCAAAGGCATTAGTTCTGGATTTAACTTTTCCAAAAAGCAGACAAGCAGATTTAGTCGCATTTATTTTTAAACAATTTTGTTTGGAAATATTTAATAGGTTCTTCGGGTCTTCATTTAAAGTGCTTATGGCAGTATTAATATCATTGGGCGCAAATGAATAGTAAATTTGTGTATAAATATGAAAAACTATTTCAGACGATCACACATCGTTATAATACTAGAGGCAAAGAAAATTCATTGCTTGTTATTCCTAAAACTTCTAAAACATATTTACAGAAACATGCGTCATTTTTATGTCCTAAAGTTTACAACCATATTCCTATGGATATTAAATGCTGCTCATCATTAAATGCGTTCAAACTAAAAATTAAAAACTGGATAAGGTGTAACCCCTTGGATTATTATGCTTACTTAAGTAGAATAGTTGAATAAATAAGGTTTACACACGTTTTGTTTATTCTTATGATTAATACATATTTTGTTTATTTATTTTTTATTGTTATTTATTATTTATTATTATATTTTTTATGTTTGGCCACACACAAGTTAGCTTTTGTGGCCACTATATTATGTATCTGTATTATGTATCTGTAAATCTGTAAATAAATATATGTAAATATAAAATATATATATATATATATATATCTGCGTACATGTGATACTTGGCACTAAATGCAGCTAGAGAGAAAAAATTGCTTGTATATACGCAGCAAAGTAAGGGACCTAATATAGAGCCTTGGGGTACCCCGGAATTTAGTTCAAGAGCTAAAGACGTGAAACCATGAAGAATTACTTTTTGCTGCCGGTGTTTTAGGTAAGAACTGAGCATATTAACTGTATCAAAACTGACGCCTACATAATGTAAAATTGCAAGTAAGAGGTCATGACTTAGTAAGTCAAATGCTTTACTATAATCAATTAATACGAGCACAGTTAAATTATCTTTATCGATGGATTGAAATATGTCATCCGTAACATTTAGTAAAGCAGTTGAGCAACTATAATTTTTTCTAAAGCCCGATTGATGATTTGGCAATAAATTCGATGATAACAGATAACTGCGAAATTGTGATTCGATTATTTTCTCTAACACTTTAGATAAGGTAGGTAGGATGCTTATAGGTCAAAGATCTTTTAATTCTGATGGGGAGTTGACTTTAGCGATAGGATGTACAAGAGCTTGTTTCAAAGCTGATGGAAATGTTGAGGTAGTAATACAACAATTGATGATGTACGTGATGTAGAAAGAAAAATGAGGAATACAGTAGTTTAACATGATTGAATTGATTTGGTCATTACCTCGTAAAGTGGTTTTTATGGATTTAACGAGTTTATTGACTTCATCCTCAGTGACATTAGTTAATTTAAAAGTTTCATTTACTTTGCCAGAAACGTTGTTTTGATAAAAATGTAAAAGCTCTAAATCTGGAGGATTACCACCGCATGCGGAGTTTACAAAAATTTGTTGATCTCAATGACGTTTCCTAATTGATTAGGAATATTTGTATTTTTATTTTTCTTCGTATGAATGTTTATATATCACAAATTAATTTTTATTTTAAGTTTTTGAAATATATGCAGGGTGTTCCATTAAAAACACTAAAAGTTTTTAATTTTGTCGCAAACTCGCTATTCGATTGTTTTTGATTAATTGCATATTAATCAGCGCCAAAAACACTACTCGTTTGCTAATTTAACCTACTTTGTAAAATTAATAATAACAAAGATAGCAATGGTACGCACTTAATTTGAATCACCCTGTATACGTTGTAGTAAGCAATACTCTTAGCTTCTGTTTTATAATGTGATAAATTATAAGTTTGAGTTACCTGTTACTAATTAGTTTAGTTAAGTCACATAAGTTACCTTTATGTCACTTTGCGTTACTAAATTCACTTTTGATCAAATTCAGTTGTTTTTGTTTGCTTCATAATTAATAAATTGGCCATATTGTGGGGATTTGTATTGTAAGTGTTTAATAATAGCTGTTGCAATAAAAAGCTACATATTTTCATTGGATATGGAATTTATATTTTCTAGTAACATATGTGACAAGTCACCTAAGTTACTGTTATTCTTTTGTCAGAAAATACTTAAAAAATCAAAATTATGTACTGCTGGTTGTAGCCCTAGATCAAATATGACCCATACTCTGATATGGCCACAAATTTTACTTATTGGATGAATATAGGATTTTTAGATAATCGATATTCGACGGGTACAAGTTATCTGAGATATACCCATATATGGGTGCACAAACAGTAAAAAGACCAAATATGCCTAAGTATCCTTGTTCACAAGGTACGCTAATAACATGGACCTAATCATAGGTGGCTTGTAAAAGTTCAGGAGCCACCAAAGAACATAACCGTTACACAAACCCTTGCTTGAATTCACAAGATGTTAGGGACATTAAGCCAACAAATGCTGGGTGTTTATCTACAAAGACGACGCGGTTTAAGCCGAAATTTAATTCAAATATTGACAATTCGAGTAGCCGCAAAAGCCTCAAACATTATATAATAATGGATGAATGAGATAATACATGAAATTGAAGATAGCGGTGAAAACAACTGTAAATTGTTTAACCTCATTAAACAACAAACAAAAAACAAGAAAGTAATAAACATCGAAAAAAGCAAATCGGAGAAGTATTTTAAGGAACTCTTCGAAGAAAAATAAAATAAAATAGAAACGCGAAATTTGATAGTAGAAAAAGACAGCGAAAGATGAAACTTAAAGCAAGAAGACATACCCATAACAGAGGAATATACGTATACAGAAGTAGTGTATGTATGATGAAGTTAAAAATGAATAAAGCAGCAGGCCCAGATGAAATCTGCAACGAACTGATCGAGCATTGTACCAGCTAATGTGCAATGTATGGACAAATGATGAAATTCCTAGACAATGGAAATCAGGACTAATAATGCAAATTCTAAAGAAAGGAGACCCGAAAATGTGCATTAACAACAGGGGAATAATCCTGCTAAGCGTCGTATACAACATCCTAACCTCAAAGATGCAAAGAAGACTATAAACTCACATAGATAAAGAAATTCAAGAGTACCGACTTTGATTCAGAAGAAGACGATCTATGATTGATGCAATACATATTAAGACACAAAGGATAGAGACGAAAGCAAGTGAAAGTTTGACATTTAAGTACAGACATAGGTGCATTCATAAATTAGGAACTATTCCATAGTCACATTAGATGAAAATAATTTTTTATCATAAGTATAAAGTGTTCCTTTTAAAAAGTAGTACGTTTAGCCACTCTACATAATAAAAAATACTTTATTAACGTGCACCATCTTTGCACCTACAACTTGCATTCAAACAAATTTCATGTACCTAACTATCATACTTTTAAAAATATCTTCCACTTCCACATCGTTACCAGACATTGTTAACGCAAATTGCATACATAACGATGAAATTGTTCACCTTTAACAAAAGAAAGCAAGGTGAATTGGGAAAACATTACTATTTATAACCTTTTATTACATTATTTTAACATGTCAAGAGCAAGTACCTACTCTTTTAACCCACATCCTCAAATGTTAAAAAGATACTGAAATTTGACAACACAGGAAAATTGTACCTAGAAACAAGTTCATTATATCACACCATGATAATCAAAAAGGGAAAATAAGTTTATCGGTAAAGGTTTATCTAATCTATGTTTCTATTCGAATATCGCAAATGTTTGTAGCGAGCGGCGACACAACATTTTACAAAGCTATTATCAAAAGTACCTACATATAATACATTCCTTCCTTGATAATTTCTATTGAAACTTGACCAATGGCAATATTTTACTTATACACTTTGGTGCGATAGCACATTTCGCATATTGCAATTTTCAAATAATAACATACTTCATATGCAAAACTGTGAAAATAGCAGATATGTTCAGTTTTTAAATCAATCTTTTCAAAACTTACCAGCAACGTAGCTGGCTTGGTGCTGGATTCCTGTGTGGCTTCCATTTTCTATCCAAATCGTGCTCTAGTTCAGTAAATGAAGATAGTGGTCACGTGAACACTATTCAAACAAAGCACGTCATCCTGAAGAAGAAGCATGTCGTACACAAAAAGCCTTACTTTATAGGTCTTCTCTCGCAGAATAAGTTTTTAGCAAAACGACTTGAGCTACCAAAAATATCCTTACAGATAGAGAGTACAGTAGGTATAATACGTCTGTTGCAAGTGACGTATTGCTTTTATAATGGTATCACATCAGTGATAAAAGGATAAACTGAGTTTATCAAGTAATTTTGAACAGTTTCAGTTTGATAGATATTTGAAAGTGACAAGTCTGTTGTAAGTAATATCAATGTCTTTTATATGTACTGAGACTTTGTAACTACCATACATAGCCTGCCAAGTACGTAGCTGTATTCAAAGAGATAACAAAATATATTTTATTACTAAAATGTAATTTAACAGTTTAATCCCACACAAATGAATTGCAAACACCGATTATAGCTTAAAAATGCTAGAGAGAATGAAGTCTAGAACTCCTTTGACAAGACGTTTTTATTCAGGGAAAAAGTCTGATAGAGCCATTAGCAAAAAAATAATAGAACAAGACATAAGTAGTAAACAGACAAATTACATAAGCAATACAGAATCGAATTAATGGTAAAATTAAAAATAGATATATATAATCCATTCACTCCTTATTTGCGAACAGGTATGCTACTATATTTTGCTTGCTAGGTTGCACATTCGAGGGTGATAATTACTATTTTGTTGTACAACTTCACATAACCTCTATTACTGTTAGTGTAAAGGGAAGCAAAACATTTCCAAATAGATGATATAACGCAGTAGGAATAATTATGTATTTATGTTGACTGCTTGTTTTTAATTCAGAAGTTCCATAACAGGTAAAAATTTGTATCCAACACTTAGTATGACGCTACATTTATGCTGATTTCAGTTGGATTATATAAGAGATAAGTCACACATAGACATAGACTTACAGTAACACCAGCGTACATAGTACGCTGGTAACACCAACAATACACTTCAGTACTGCCAAACGTATAACACGAATCACAGGCGACTCTAATTATAAATTTATTTGATCTCTCTAGCTCACTACCAATAAATTTTGTCACTTTCATTTTTCACAGCTGTTAATACAATTTTATAATTAATTTAGTTGTTTGATAACATTTTGTATGGCAGGCGTGTGTTATTATTATTACCAATAATTCACCCGAGAAACGACCCTACCCTGCCTAGCCACCTCAAGGGCTAAACTATTCTCTAGTGGATTATTTGTAATATAACGCACTTGTACCATAAATAATTTTTATGAACAACTGCATTATAAAGTACTGTTTATGACATAAAGTAACTTCATTTTACTAGTACTATAAAGAGATACTTTATGGCCACAAAACTATATCTATCACAGCGTTCTAATTTCTAACGTAATTTGTTTTGTGTTGCAGAATAGGTGTCAAATTTATAAATTCGATTTGTTTCGATTTCAGCTTTGCATGCAACTCTTACATAATCTGACTTTATTGACTCGACCAATAAAGTCCTACATTATATATCTACTTGTTATATAAATAGCTAATCAAACAAATATTAAAATGCCAACAATAATAAATTTACATACTGTGTAGATGTGGCAACATTGTATCGTTGAAGCATTCTAATATAAAAGTGCTTCGACAATGGAACCTTACTTATAAATCAGTTTACTTGCCACGAAGTACAATTACTAGTTAAACTGGAAGATTCTTCGTGACCAACTGATTTACAAATAAAGGAGTGAACTGATTATGATTATACCTATATCAGCAAAATAGTCTTGAGAAAGACTACTTTTGACAAACAAGAGTAACGCAGAACACTACAAAATCAAAAGAAACGATGCATTAACAATAAATTATATTGGTGTACCTAACTTTGATGCCTTTTACCTCTGAATATACCGAACAAGTATTCTTGAGCGTGATTATACCACGCTTAGCCAACGGATTCAGAATTCTAATTGCTGGAACGGTTTTTATTGTAGAAAACCAATTTTATACGTTACAAATACAAAAAACCCGGAGATATCAATAATTATTTAATTTCAAATAAAATCGAGCTGTGTACAATCGAATCACCAATAACAATATTCTGTTTAAACTTGGCGCTTATTTGTGGGAGAAGCACCAGCTACATCTGTTCATTAAACATATTATAGCAGAACTAATATTGCTTAGAAATATTGTTTCGAGGGTTTTTCGCCACCCTGCAAAATTACAATTTTATTAAATATCGGACTTTTCGAGGAACAATTCTTGTAGTTCCTATATTTTCCGACTATTGTGTTTGCATATTTACCTTCAGCTGTTGTACGTGGGGCCTGGACACAACGCCCACTGGTCACAAACCCCAACTCAGAATTTGCTCATAACGCCCAACTTCGATTCTGGTCACAACGCCCAACTTGGTCACAACGCCCAATTTTGATTTTGGACACAACGCCCAACTTGGTCATAACGCCCAAAAACGATATTGGTCACAACGCCCAACTTGGCCACAACGCCCACCGACGCCTGTTATAGGAGAGAGCTATCGACGCCACTTAAACCACCGTCTTGGTCATAACGCCCAACTTCGATTTTGGTCACAACGCCCAACTTGGTCACAACGCCCAATTTCGATTTTGGTCACAATGCCCAATTTGGTCACAACGCCCAATTTCGATTTTGGTCACAACGCCCAATTTGGTCACAACGCCCAACTTCGATTTTGGTCACAACGCCCAATTTCGATTGTGGTCACAATGCCCAATTTGGTCACAACGCCCAATTTTGTTTTTGGTCACAACGCCCAATTTCGATTTTGGTCACAACGCCCAACTTGGTCACAACGCCCAATTTCGATTTTGGTCACAACGCCCAACTTGGTCATAACGCTCAAGGTTGATTTTGGTCCCAACGCCCAACTTTGATTTTGGACATATCGCCCAGGCGGCACAGAAAGTAAGAAAAATGTGTATCTAAAATGAATAATAATAAATTAAACTTTTAAGGTGAGGTAATAGGTAGGAAAATTTTCAAGTTCCCGTAAGTAGTATTAATATTATTTATTTTTCATAATAATTCAGTGGCGTAATGCGTTGTCCAAAAAGTTCTTAAATTCGGATTATAACATATAAAGTTGTATTTTTTATATGACACTCATAGTTAGCTGTGGTATTATGAGAAAGAGGATTTTCTCCCATTTCAGTGACATATGTCGTATGCAACAATTCACAATTTTTAATATTTCGTCGTTTTCTAGTTGAAAACTTGTGCCATTTAGAATATACGTGATTAAACAAAGTTTTTGCTTTGTTACAATACCACCGTTTGATTGACAGAATTAATCACGATTAATTGTTGGTTATAATATTATAGTGTCCTTCACATATCCATTTATCAGAACATTTTATTGTCCATTAAAACCTCTGCAGTTTCTCAAATTAAAAATGCATTTGCTAAAATGTAAATATCCTACTTCTATACGAAGGAGGTTCGAAAATATGAAAATGATTGAAGAAAAAAGTACTCTTATTTTTCAAAATACACAAAAATGTTAATTGGAAGTATTTGTTATAACATATCTATTAATCGTTATTTAACAAACAAGTATGTTAATGAGAGCCTTTAATAATCGAGACATTTTAATGCGCGAGAGCGTTAATTGTAGATATTATTAATCGCCGATTAACATACGAGTTAGTTACAATATTTTTCCGTTGATCGTACATTATTAATTTGAAGAAAATCTAATTTTATTCCATGAAAAGAATTTGACACTTAAAGTTTTGACATTAATGGTACCGGGTGATAAATGGTTGTGATTTTTTTCTTAGGTTGGCACTGTTTATGTTGGTGACATTTAAGTCTATGTTAAATATGAGGTTAGCAGGTTAGGTTTTGAGTCAGTTTGTGTCAAAACTGACGCAAAACCTAACCTGCTAACCTCGAATTTGACATAGATATACAGTGCCACCAACATAAACAGATTTTTAAAATCGTTTATTAATAAACAATCATTCATTAATAAGGGTCATCAATAGACGATTCTCTATACATTAATGAAACCCATAAATAAACGATCAACGGAAAAAATTATAATTGATTTTAAATTGTTATTTGGTCCGTTTGTTATTAAATTATTTAAAAATTTGACACAAAAATGAAATTTGTTTGCACTGATTTCGAATCACGTAATATCCTGGTTGCTAAGTGAGGGGAAACTTAGGTTTGACAGTACACGTTTATCGTATCCGTTAATAAGTTAACTTTGAAGTATTTCATTTGGTAATATACAGCGTGGTAAGACAAAAATAGGAGAAACCAGAAAAAAATGTTTTCGGAGCAAGTAACTGTGACTTTATGTTTGACACCTACTTTTAACCTCTTTAAATAACATTTTTGTCTATTTTGAAAAATAACGTTACTTTTTTCTTGAACCCTTTTCATAGTTTTGAACCTCCCCTGTATACGAATATATTTACATCTTGGCAAGTGCATTTTTAGTTTGAGTATCAGAAATAAAACACTCTGATAAATGGATGATAAAAAAATCCATGTGTTACAAATTTATGAGGGGCATTATATGTTATATTATACAGATTGGTGGTGGATAGTGTGAACATAGGCAGTCCATTGAGCTAGAATACAGTTTATGGGCTTTGTATGGCTTAGACAGAAGTAGACGTATATGATTTAAAATCTAGTATCCTAGAATTCAGTGTTTTCTAAAAACAAAACCTTTTGATTCTGCGAATACTAGATGCAAGAACACTATAGTATAGTCTTCTTGACTAGATGTTAATCGCATATAGGTCTGTTTATGCCTAACGCATACAAAGTCCATAAACTGTATTCACACACATTTGATTACTTATGTTCACATTTTCCGCCACCAATCTGTATATTATGATATATAACACTGGAATGGGAAAAATACAATTTTATGGTATAACTAGAATTTTAAAACTTTTTTTGAATAACTGACTACTCACTGCATTCGTATCGAAAAGGTGCCAGAAGAACGTCAAACTACTTTTATCTATTTTTATAAATAAGCTAAATATTGTCAAAAAACGAAAAGTCGAAAAATTCAATTTTTGTTTATAACTCGAAAACAAAAGACGGTAGCCCATTTTGGTTTAAACCATCAAGCTTTTCTTGAAAAAAGAGTTCGAGGATGGGGGTCCATTTTTCCATATCTTCTATAGTTATCGAGATTCCGTATGAAAACATCGAAATTGCCTTAACCTGTAGACTCTGCGACAGCGACCACGCTTGTTCACGAAAATAAATTTGAGCCCTCTTAGCAAAAGAAAAGATAATTAGGTATTGTAGGTATCCAAATGTTAAGAATTTGCTAAGTCTTGTAATGTGTATTCTGAATTTCCACCCATTGAGTTTTCCGTTGAAATTTTAATGTCTCTAATGTTCTGCCGTGGAAGGTACGTTGGGTTGAAATGACAGAAGTGGTTAAATTGCTAGTTATCTGTATATAGAGTGGTGGCGGAAAATGTGAACAAAGGTAATCAAATGAGTTGGAATACAGCTTATGAGCTTTGTATGCATTAGATAGAAATAATTATATGCGATTAACATCTAGTATCCGCAGAATGAAGGTGTTTCGTTTTCAGAAAACACTGAATCCTAGGATACTAGATTTTAAATCATATGTGTATTTCCGTCTAAGGCATACGAAGCCCATAAACTGTATTCCAACTCATTTGATTACCTTTGTTCACATTTTCCGCCACCAATACATACAGATAACTAGCGATTTAACCAAGTCTGTCATTTCAATCCAACGTGCCTTCCGCCAGAGAACATTAGAGGCATTAAAATTCCGACGGAAAACTCAATGGGTGGAAATTCAGAATACGTCATACACATTACAAGACTTAGCAAATTCTTAACATTCGGATACCAAATTATCTTTTCTTTTGCTAAGGGGGCTCAAATTTATTTTCGTGAACAAGCGTGGTCGCTGTCGCAAAGGCTACATGTTAAGGCAATTTCGATGTTTTCATAGGGAATCTCGATAACTATAGGAGATATGGAAAAATGGGGTGGCGGAAAAAAGTGCCTGGAAAACAGTGCCGACGGAAAAAAGTGTCGATGGGGGAAAATAATAATAAAGTAATAACCCGAAGAAGAAGGTTTACAACATTTAAAAAAAACTGGAAGTTACTCTTTTATTTTTAAAAATCTCTGCATTGCAGTATTATGCAGTATTTGAACATGTATTGTGCTTACCTGTTCCCAAATCGACAGGAATGTAGATTTATAGATAATACGTAGAAATATTTCAATTTGAAGATTTTTATCTAAAGTGCATGTGGATTATGTCTACCATCTTAAGTGCAATTAGCGCCAACAAATCTTTTAAGGTAAGTAATAAATGACGAAATATATTATAAAATACAAAATTGTTATACAGTATGTCCCCGGATTGGGTTACAATGAGGGAAAAAAGTTTATTTTTGACTTCTCAAAAAAAAATCACTCTTTATAAAAAAAACCCTGCTTGTTCTCAAACTACAAATCCACTTGTCAAAATTTAAATATCCCTTTCCGTATACGGGGGAGGTTCGAAAATATGAATATGGCTCAAGAATAAAGTACCTACCCTTATTTTCCAAAATATCTCTACAGTCGTAGCCTCAAAAACGAGGCGTCGTGACACCTTAATGTTGCACTGGTCATTGTTTAATTCTGTGGCGCCATGCAGTTCTATCTTCAGCTGCGTGCAAGGATTGATGTAGCGTGAGGCCAGTTTTTCGGCAGATTTGGTCTGCCCACCTCATAGGCGATCTTCCTCTTCGTCTTTTCCCATTTACATCACCTTGTACTACCAGACGCTCTAAATTGTCATCGTTTCTTCGTGAAATATGCCCAAAGAAAGACAATATTCTATTTTCTACAGTGGTAGACAGTCGCTCTTGGATATCTAGTTCTTCGAGTATCGATACATTAGTTCTTCTAGCTGTCCATGGTATTCTCAGTATTCGTCTCCAAATATACATTTCTAGGGCGTCAATTTTTCGTTTATCTTTTTCCTTAACGATCCATGTTTCCGATGCGTAGAGGAAAATTGGGTGGATTAAAGCTTTTACCAGTCGTACCTTGGTTCTCTTACTAATATGGTTATCTTTCCATATCTTAAGCAGTTTCCTGGTTGCAATTTTAGCCATTTCAGCTCTTCGTTGTATTTCTTTAGTAGTGTCTCCGGTGTTTGTTAATAACGATCCCAGATAAACAAATTGTGGTACTACGTCATATTCTCCAATTTTATTGATATCTGGATTATTTCCATTAGCACGGTCGACTATCATAATTTTTGTTTTTTTCTTATTGATGGATAATCCAATACGATTGCTTTCATGTTCCAGATTTGTTAGCAGCCCGAGCAGTTCTTCTGCATTGTTGGCGAAAATAGTAGTATCATCTGCGTATCGCAGATTCGTTATCTTATTTCCACCTATAGTTACCCCACCTTCCCAATTATCCAGAGTCTTGCGCATTGCATATTCGGCATAGATGTTAAATAGTTGTGGAGACAATATGCATCCCTGTCTCGTTCCCGATTTAGTTTTAAAATTATTGGACAGATGATTATCGATTCTTACTTTTGATTGACTTTGTGTGTATAGCTGTGATATTAGCTGAATTAAGTGTCTGGGCACTCCCATGTCCAGCAGAACTTCCCACAATTTGTGCCAATTAATAGAGTCGAAAGCCTTCGAGTAGTCAATGAAACACATATAAACATACATACATACATACACAGTCGAATCCTCTTCTACCGGTGATCCAGTGTAGAGGTACACATATAAATAGGAGTGTAAAATTCTCGTGATTTCTCAATCATTTGTCTAATATTCAATATGAGTTCACGCGTCCCTGTTCCTCTAACAAATCCGGCTTGTTCTTGAGGTATTTGTGTTGCTAGGAAGTTTTTTTAGGCGTTCATTATTACGTGGAGTAACACTTTACTAGTATGCGAGATTAAGGCTAGCAAGCGATAATTTTCGCATTTTCTCGTAGACCCTTTTTTATGCAGTGGGATATACATATATTGATTGTGTCTAATCATCAGGCCATTCAGCAGTTGTCCAAATTTTATTACATATAGAGTGCATTATATTTACACCTGTTTCTTCCATTAAAGTGATGGCATCTATCGTGATCCCGTCAGTACCCACCGCTTTGTTAGGGATTATACGTTTAATTGCTGCTATGATTTCCGATTTTAGTATCTCAGGTTCACGTTCATCGTAAGCATCAAGTGAAATGTTCCCGATCCCCAGGTTTTTCTCTTCCAAAATATACAATAATGTTAATTGGAAATATTTGTTATAACATTTCTATTAAAAATTATAATTGCTTTGAATTGCTATTGATGTTTGGATCGCGTATTATTAATATTTTTAAGATACTCGTGTCTTTGTTGACAGAAATATGAGATTTTTAGCATCAATTTCGGGCCACACAAATTTCAGGTTAAGTGCCCGAAACTCAAATTTGACAATACACTCTTATCGTATCCGTCAATAAATTAACTTTGAAGTATCGCGTTTGGTAATTCGTAGGGTAGTAGAAAAATAAGAAAAACCAGTGGAAATTGTTTTTTAGAGCAGGTGGCTGGGACTTTATATGTGACATGTACTTTTAATTCTAAGCAACTTTTTCAAATAACATTATTGTATATTTTGAATAATAAGGGCGCTTTATTCTTGAGCCATTTTCATATTTTCGAACCTCCCCCGTATACGGAAGGGGATATTTAACCCTAGAACGCATACATCTAAGAAAGTTACATTAACGCATATGTGGTGTCGTATACGACACCACACCTTTTTTTGTTTAGTGAGGCACTTTAACTTTACTATACACCCTTTTTAATATTAGGAAGACAATTTTGACTGCATAGATGCATATTAAAGCGCAAAACGGAAGTTTAAGTTGTTAAAATATTTATTTATGAGTATGAATAAAAACTTACATTCTAAATTAATTTTTAAATCTAAGGAGCTGCTCAGGTACTAATATCTACATTAAACAGTTTTGCCAAATAACTACAGTGTGATTTTTTTTAAACTCAATTGCAGCAGGCCCTCGATAGCCTGATTCAGTTGGCAGTACTGAAGTGTACTGTTGGTGACACTGTAAGTCTATGTCAAATTCGAGGTTAGCAGATTAGGTTTTGCGTCAGTCTGTGTCAAAGCTGACGCAAAACCTAACCTGCTAGCTTCGAATTTGACATAGACTTACAATGTCACAAACAATACATTTCAGTACTGCCAACTGTATCAGGGTATTCAGGGCCTGCTGAAATTGAATTTTTAAAAAATCACTCGGTAGTCTCTCAGCCGTATTCATAGTCGTTCGCCAGCGGCTCGCCGGCGAGTCGCCGGAGTTTCGTTATGAATAGTATGTTGGCGGCACTGTACCTCTATGTCAAATTCGAGGTTATCAGGTTAGATTTTCCGTCAGTTTTGACAGAAATTGACACAAAATCTAACCTGCTAACCTCTAATTTGACATAGACGTACAATGCCGCCAACATACTATTCATAACGAAACTCCGGCGACTCGCCGGCGAGCCGCTGGCGAACGACTATGAATACGGCTGTCTGTTCAGCACATAAATTACACTGCAGGTTATCAGGTTAGGTTTTGCGTTAGTTTTGACACAGACTGACGCAAAACCTAATCTGCTAACCTCGAATTTGACATAGACTTACAGTGCCACCAACATATTATTCATACGTTTGAATTTCCATAGCCCGCAGAGGATCAATTTTTTTTATCTCTCGATATTGGCATCATAACCTCAAAAAGTTATTTAATGTCAATTGAAATTAGTTCTAATCATAAGGGTCGCCATCTCTGTTCCTTTTAGTAATTATAGTTAAAATATTATCGAGTGACCTTTGTAATATGTTATTTTGGTTGCATGGACGACTCTATCTGTTCGGCGGCTCAAGTATAATAACTAACTGGCCATCCTATAAACACAGTAGTGATAATTACTATTAACAAATTCCACTTCGCATTACGTTACTATGAAATATATCTACATAAACTGGCAGATGGCAAGTTGTTTCCGACCAACACCTACCGAGAAAACTTGTTACGTGATTGCATAGATGGCGTCATATACGACACCAAGTTACTCTACACCAAGTTAGCACCAAGTAAATAAAGAACTAATTATAAAGGTTGTAACAAATTTTGGAAATTAAAAATAAAAGGGATATATCAACAATAATCTTCTGGAGAGGTACTGAAAATATGATTATGATAACATCACAGCAAATCACTAAAAACTAGATAGTAAAATAGGTGTCTCATATGACGCCACCTATGCGTTCTAGGGTTAAATTTGGAGAAGTGCATTTTTAGTTTGAGAACAAGCAGCGTTTTTTATAGTGATTTTTTTAGAAGTCAAAAATAAACCTTTTTTCCCTCTTTGTAACCCAACCATACAGTACGTCCCCGTACTGGATAATTCCACAAATTTATCATAAATAGTGATAATTTCACTTATTTTTAGATTTGTCGATTCTTTTCAACTGTTTGCTAATACCACCACAATTAGATTATTTAGTTGATTGCTTTGACTGCACGTACGTGTCAGGTACATTTCGGCGAGTTGGGGGCAATGCAGAGGACATGCTGAGACGAAATATTCCGCCTATGTTTCCGCCAACCCTATGGAACGTGCGAGAGGCCACCATAAACGATCAAGACCGGATCAATAATCAAACAGAAGGTTGGAACCATAGATTCTCGAATCTCGTAGGACATAAACATCCAGGTATTTGGACACTAATTGAAAAAATGCGACAAGAAGTTGCAACAGATGAAACCAAACTGTTGCAATACCAAAATGGAGTGCATTCAAAGAAGAAAAAAGGAAAGAGTTCGAAAAAATGCAACAACGTTTAAAAAACTTGTGTATTCAACATGAAAATGATTTACACAATAATGAAACTTTTTTACGTACATACCATTAGATTCCAAGTGTATGAATAACTTAGGGTTAATTATAAAATATTAGTTTTTTGTAACTACGTATTTATAATAAGCTTGTATTTTATTTAGCAGTTAATAACTATTAATAAACATAAATTCTTAATATTAAGTTTTAATTTTATTTCTTGCGTAATTATTTTAGAACAAAAGTGTATTAAGGGGCTTGAATCATTCGAATTTTTTTCGCAGCATTTTTTTCCTCGGCACTTTTTTCCTAGATTCGAAAAATGGACCCCCATCTTCGAACTCTTTTTTCAAGAAAAGCTTAATGGTTTAAACCAAAATGGGCTACCGTCTTTTGTTTTCGAGTTATAAACAAAAATTGAATTTTTCGATTTTTGACAATATCTCGCTTATTTATAAAAATAGATAAAAGTAATTTGACGTTCTTCTGGCACCTTTTCGATACAAATGCAGTGGGTAGTCAGTTATTCAAAAAAAGTTTTAAAATTCTAGTTATACCATAAAATTGTATTTTTGTAGATGAAATCCATAGTTGTATGTGGTAGGTATCATGAGTAAGAGGATTTTTTCCCATTCCAGTGTTATATATCATAATATACAGATTGGTGGCGAAAAATGTGAACATAATTAATCAAATCTGTGTGAATACAGTTTATGGACTTTGTATGCGTTAGGCATAAACAGACCTATATGCGATTAACATCTAGTATTCGCAGAATCAAAAGGTTTTGTTTTTAGAAAACACTGAATTCTAGGATACTAGATTTTAAATCATATACGTCTACTTCTGTCTAAGCCATACAAAGCCCATAAACTGTATTCTAGCTCAATGGACTGCCTATGTTCACACTATCCACCACCAATCTGTATAATATAACATATAATGCCCCTCATAAATTTGTTACACATGGATTTTTTTATCATCCATTTATCAGAGTGTTTTATTTCTGATACTCAAACTAAAAATGCACTTGCCAAGATGTAAATATATTCGTATACAGGGGAGGTTCAAAACTATGAAAAGGGTTCAAGAAAAAAGTAACGTTATTTTTCAAAATAGACAAAAATGTTATTTAAAGAGGTTAAAAGTAGGTGTCAAACATAAAGTCACAGTTACTTGCTCCGAAAACATTTTTTTCTGGTTTCTCCTATTTTTGTCTTACCACGCTGTATATTACCAAATGAAATACTTCAAAGTTAACTTATTAACGGATACGATAAACGTGTACTGTCAAACCTAAGTTTCCCCTCACTTAGCAACCAGGATATTACGTGATTCGAAATCAGTGCAAACAAATTTCATTTTTGTGTCAAATTTTTAAATAATTTAATAACAAACGGACCAAATAACAATTTAAAATCAATTATAATTTTTTCCGTTGATCGTTTATTTATGGGTTTCATTAATGTATAGAGCACGACCTGCTGAATTGTGTGACAAATGTCACTTTATACGGCCTGGACATTTTTTTTGAAATTCATTGTTGTTTTCATTTCTGAGAAAACGCCAATTTTGGCCGTTTGGCGCCACATACCCACGATGACATTTAAATGACAACTGCTGTCAAGACTAATTAGTGTTTAGAAATGATTTTTTTAAATGCAGTATCAGTACGATAAGGCCTATTGTTTTGAATGTAATATAAATATGAATGGTGTAATCTATTATTTAGTGGCGTGTAAGTAGGTACCTTAGAGATCTATAGTTTTAATATTTTTCTTGAGAGAATTGTGTAACTCCAAGAATTCGTAGTTGAAGACGGATTCATATTTTCAGGCAGATATTTTTTGGATAGCTCATACATTTGCTCTAAAATAGCACATGATATGCAGATAATCGTATTTCTTACAAATTTGTAAGATGTTCTAGGTGGTATAGTAATGAAGTATTTTACTCCGTGTGTTATTGCAAGGTTGTAAGTTTATGTGTAATTTAATGTAAAATTTTTTATTTGTTCCTCACTTGTAAACATCAATTTATCAAGTCACTGTATTCACCTTGAAAATGTTTCATAACTGGCTAGCCAGTAAATTTTTTACTGGCTAGCCAGTTATATTTTACAAGCGTGCTCATAGATAAATGATAGCGTGCAAAGCCAGAGTTGTCTTCCTTAGTATGTGTCATATTGATGAATTTAGTTGCTTGTCAGTTTGACATTTTGAATAAATGGTAAGTTTCTAGTTATTTACAAGTGAGGAACAAATAAAATATTCAACAATACACCCCAGGTAACCATTTTTACTGGCTCAAGGATATGACAGGCT
Source organism: Agriotes lineatus (assembly GCA_940337035.1). NCBI lineage: Eukaryota > Metazoa > Arthropoda > Insecta > Coleoptera > Elateridae > Agriotes > Agriotes lineatus. The sequence continues at coordinate 56,848 of CALNHX010007297.1, forward strand.
CGCCTAACGGCTCGCCAGTCATCCCAATCCTATCGCCAGTAAAATCTGTTTTACATGGCTTGTAATGTTAAATACTATTATTTGCAATCACATTGTAATGTGTCAATTTCATGACATGACAACAGCTGGGAACTAGATGATTACTTGAATCTAGCCAGGAAATTATTACATACCCCTAAAAATATTACATACCTGAAGAGTGGGGTGTTTCCATGGTAACTAAACATTGAGTGGGTTGTTTTCATGGTAACAAACATATTAGCTACATCAAGATATCTATTATTCAGAATTCAATTGTAGTTATTTTTAAAATTAGATGGTTGCAAATAAAATAGTATACATACCACGGTGGAAAGTTTCATCCCTGTCTAAACTACCTAATCTCTCGACAGTAATGAAACACTTCCCACCTCGGTATGTAATATACTATTAAATCAAAGATTTACAAGTTATTTGTTTTATTAGATATCTATCTGTAGAGTCCGTTCACTAAACATAAAAACATAAAGTGGCCTTTTATTTCTAAAATTTCAAGAGTGTACTTCCAAAATTTATCTTTTGTCTAGGAATGTACTTACAAAAAGTTACTAAAACAAGTAGGTTAAGAGTGTGACATTTAATTAGCATCTGTCATAACTACTTTTAAGCATGTTAAACAAATACTGTGTTAGGTACTAATGATGTAGCATTTATTAATAGGCATTTTAATTACATTTTATAAAAATTCAGGCAAGAATTTCCAGAATAATATGTACTTTGACACTGAAATATGAAATTTATTAATTGTCATTTTTAAATTCAAAGTCGCCTTTATGCAGGTGTTGGAAACCTTTGAAAAATAAAATACAGAATCCCTAGCACAAAAATTTTACTTATATGCCAACTTCAAAAAAATTTAAATGTTTTTGTGTTTACTGAATGGCCTATAAATGTAGTAATTAAAAATGTACTAAAGGAAGTGCAATGTGATGTTATAGTCTTCCCCAGAAGAAGTTACCCGGAAACACCTTTCTTGAAAGTTACAACTAACAATTCTTTCCCGTTGTTTATGGATAGTGTACCTATTTAAATAAAAATAAAAAATAGAAATCGCTAAAAAGGTACGTTGTTTGAAGCACCAGTACGATAATTTAAATTTAGCTTTCACACCGTTTCCTTCGTAAAACTTAGTTGGAGGTAAATTCATGATAAGATCTTCCCCAATTGGTATATTTGCACGTTATAGAACCGCTTTCTATTTTAACAATACCAAACGAAATCATAAGCAATAATAACGAATAAATTAATCAACAAATTATACCGTGAACGTAAATAATGTAAATGAGAAAATACACGAAAAAACTAGCAGGAAACTGATCAAAAAACACAATAGAAAATCAAAGTAAAAAATCTGGTGTGATACACTCACACAACTTCCTTTTACAGTGATCTTATAATTGGCCAAAAATTTGATTTTAAATTTTTAACCATTTGTTAAAAATTTTCAAAAATTACAAATTCTACAAAAACGGTACAAAATCGAGTGTTAGTTGAAGAGACAAATTTTCTCTAGAATTTTAAGGTGAATTCAAAAATGTAATAATATACCGGGTGTTTTATTTAAAATAGGAGTTAATAAAAAAAATAGAAAAAAAAACAAAAGAAACCCATTTTAGAAGTATTCAACTGGAAAATCTCCTATCTCACATCAATACACATTAAAAATGTAAGAAAAATGTAAAGTTTAAAAAAAATCGTTAGAGCCGTTTTTGAAAAAATCGAAAAAAACTGAAAAATCACAAGAGTAAACACCTACTTCCGGTTATGCGATTTTTTTCAAAAGCTTGCTGTCTCATATACATAGTACACAAAACTTATATATGAAGTTTCAACGCCATATCTCTTTTCGTTTTTGAGATATTCTGTTCACAGACACACACACAGACACACACACACACAGACAGACCAATGAAAAAAAATATGTTTTTTGGGATCAGGGGACTCTAAAACGTGAAGATCCGTTGAAAACTCAATTTCGAATTTTTGGGGTGAATCCAATACTTCCTTTATAGTAAAAGGAAGTAAAAATACACGGGAGGGTTATATTATTGTTGTAAAATTTTAAGAAACGTAAAATTTAATCAAATATTTGCATCGTAGTCAACGTAGTAACTGATGTTACATTGCAAATTTGAAATTCCAGCTCGTGGGTATACAGCGTTCTGCGGAGAATCGCCAAATTTCACATATGCCCAGGCCGTATACAGTGACGTTTGTCAAACAATTCAGCAGGTCGTGGTATAGAGAATCGTCTATTAATGACCCTTATTAATGAATTATTGTTAATAATAAACAATTTTAAAAATCTGTTTATGTTGGTGGCACTGTAAGTCTATGTCAAATTCGAGGTTAGCAGGTTAGGTTTTGCTTTAGTTTTGACACAAACTGACTCAAAACCTAACCTGCTAACCTCATATTTAACATAGACTTAAATGTCACCAAAATAAACAGTGCCAACTTAAGAAAAAAATCAGAACCATTTATGGTCACCCGGTATAGTATTCCAACCAAAAATTGGAAAGCTATTTAAAATCCAGTACACCATGAAAAGTGTAAGTCATGTCTAAGTTGGTTTCATACAATCAGTAAATAATATTCTAATGTCAATCAGCTTTCAAGTAATGACAGTTCATCTGCAAATTGTACATGTAACTGTTTTGTTAAGGCATTGTAAGTGTAACATTGTGCATTATTTAAGTAGGTACTAGTTGAGTTTTTAAAACCGTACAGTAGCATAGAAAATTTAAAAAAACGTATATATCTTCCAAACTTCCCAATGCATCTGTCAAATTTGAAGGTTATTATCGAAGTGTCACTGAATGACAATCAAACAGTAATTTTATGAATTAAATTACGAAGTGACTTACTCTTTTCAATGCTGGCCTGATTTTAAATAGCTTTCCAATTTCTGGTTGGAATACTATACCATTAATGTTAAAACTTTAAGTGTCAAATTCTTTTCATGGAATAAAATTAGATTTTCTTCAAATTAATAATGTACGATCAACGGAAAAATATTTTATCTACGACCACTACTAAAAGTAGGCCTTTTAGCGCTAGCTTGTTTCACTAAAAGTGACGTTTTATAGTTTACCGTGGTTAAAGAAATCAGCTGTTTACTTTTAGCACATGTGCTAAAAGTGAAGGGAGGTTCAAAACTACAATTTCGAACTGCAAGTTAAGTTGTAAAGCTATTCTAGTTGCTTCTTGCGTTACAGGTAAAGCGTTTTTGAAATAATTAAAACGTTAGGTAATGAATACAGTCATAGGTGGAGTATCAATAATTACATTTCGTAACTCACCTTGACAGCACGGGCGTGGCTAAACAATCGCCCGCGCGGCGTAGCCTACTGTTCATTATGACATAAATTAAAAGTGTCGCAAATGCGAACCTTTCTTAAATCGATATTTATGGATTAATAACGGTAAAATTAAGGTCGTAGATAAAATATTGTATGCAACGCGTGCTAAAAGTCGTTTATGCGCGAGACATGAAAATTATGAAACGAAGCCGAAGGCTGAGTTTCATAATTTTCATGTCTCGCGCATAAACGTCGACTTTTAGCACTTGTTGCATAAATAGCTATTATCTATATTTTGCGTATCGTAATAGACAGAAAGCGATGCTATAATAAAAATTCTGAAAACAGTAATTTTTGTTTTAAAAAGTGACAAAGTAGATAAAATACTGTATGATACCTCGTTTATAAGGCATTTTGTAGCACTTACACCTTTAGGGCACTCCTCGCTTCGCTCGTCGTACCCTAAACCCGTGCGTGCTACAAAATGCTTCTTATAAAACTCGTATCATAATATACTATGTTAATCGGCGATTAATAATATCTACAAAAAATGTCTCGATTATTAATCGCTCTCATTAACATACTTGTTTGTTAAATAACTATTAATAGATATGTTATAACAAATACTTCCAATTGTAGTAGTCAGAGCCACCGCCATGCTTGTCGTAGTCAGAGCCACCACCACGCGGAAGGCCCTGGTGGGGAAAGCGGGGAGTCGTCCGATGAACGCCAACAAGTGTGGCCGCGCACGAAGCAAGCCTGAACTTTATGTGTTATGTTTTACTGTTAATTCATATTTGTTGTGTATTACTGTGTATTCATTTTGTTACGATTAAACCGTTCTGCATCCTACAGCGTCAGAAGTGCGATTAAAGACTGCATTCGGTGAGTACGTTCTAATTACGATTAAGAAGCATGAGCTCGTACGATAGCTGCGGTGAACGCTCCAGGGAAACATCGCCAGAAACGCGAACGTCTCGCGCTGCCGGTAGCGACTTGCAAACCCCTGCAATAAATCCGTCAGCTTCTCAAAGTCCGCTCGTGTCCCAAGCAAACGAATGTAATTCCTATGTGCAGTTTCAACAATATCCAATAGAACCGCTAACAATGCCTCCGCCATGTCCTAACCTGCAAACGGCGTTTACGATCTCGCAGGCCCAGAACGTTCCGGCCGCAGAGGTGACGTCGACGATGCAAGCGCGTTTCCCGCTACTCGCTCAAGCTTGCGCGGCTAATTCAAACGTGCCCGTTTATCAATCGATGCCTTCATCGTCCTTTTATCCATATCAGTGGCAACAATTGCCGCAAACGTCGAATTACATGCCACAAGCTTCTGTCAATTGTCAACAACCGCAACCTCCATCTGTCGCGGATACGATTTTACAGTTGCAACAGCAAGTAGCCATGTTACAACTACAACTATCAGATTCGTCGCAGCAAACGACTATGCATGCCCAGAACCATAGGTTTGGCGCCGAAATTCAAAATGACATATTAGAATTCGACCCCGATTCTAACAATATTACCTCTGAACGGTTTATAGAATCCGTTAAATCGCTTTACGGTTTAGATGATAGCAGTTTAATTATTTATGCGAAAGCAAAACTACGAGTCGCAGCGAAACTGTGGAAAGAGTGCGAGCCAAATATATACGACTGGCAGTATTTTAAACAACGATTTTTAAATAACTTTGCTACGCATGTTCATTCCATAGACGTGCATCGCAGATTACGAGACCGCAAACAAAATCTCGATGAATCCCTTCGAACGTACGTGTTTACGATGAAAGCTATAGCTGCTCAAAATATTGACGAGTATAGTCTAGTAAATTACATTGTACAAGGATTACGGGACCACGAATTAGCAAAGCAATTTTATACAAATCCACCGCTTACATCAACTGAATTTCTTCATAAAGCCGACGCGTACTATTCTTTTGAGAAATCTCGGAAAAACTTGCCGCCAAAAGAAAAAGACTCGAAATACCCCTTTATTGCTAATAAGGGAAAAACCATAGAAAAACCGGAATCGAAAATAGGCGTTAGTCAGCCTGCGAAAAATCAAACAACTGCAAATGTTCCATTCAAAGCGAGCGATAAAGCAATCTGCCCGTTTTGCACAGACGGGGTGCATCGCATGAAAGACTGTCCTAAGGTCGAATGCGTAAAATGCCATGCGAAAGGTCATCTAGCACGAGATTGCGAAAAAGATAAGGTGCACCCGGACGCGACAAAGCGAGCACTACTTATCGAAACGTCGTGCGATGATATGACGGTTGCATTAAAAATTAACAACATAAATGAAAAAGCACTCGTTGACACGGGATCTTCCTTAAATCTGATGACGCAACAAAAAGCCGAAGAACTAAATGTGCTCTATTTAGAGACAGACCAAAACTAAATTAAACCCGAGAATTTGACTGGATTAAAGGGTGTCACTTGTAAAAATATCGGACTAGCGAAAATTCCTGTGACTATCAACAATCAATTGCTCACTGCGAAATTTTATATAGTAACTAACGACGCTATACCAGTTCCTATTATTCTCGGAAAAGACCTGCTGAATCAACCTTCTGTGGTGCTTAAGGTCGAACGAGGTATCGCAAACATCGAGATTGAAAGTGAAGAGCCACGACAGGTCACAATTTCCTCTCAAGAGTTGCGAATTAACCCCGACTTGAGTGAAAACAACCACCGCCAAATTGAAAAACTAGTTATGGAGGCAGTTGAAGAAAAACGAGAGCCATTAAATGTTCCCGGCTTCGAAATGGACATTGCACTTACGTCAAACGAACCTGTGGTGTTTCGCTCACGCAAACTGTCGCGACCCGAACAAGAATGCGTTGAAACCACCGTGAATGAACTATTGTCCAAGGGAATAATCAGATTAAGTAAATCTAATTACGCAAGCCCAGTTGTTCTTGTAGATAAAAAGAACGGAGAAAAGAGACTATGCGTTGACTACCGAGCGATCAATAAGATCACACTTAAGGACAAGTATCCCTTGCCTCTTATTAATGACCAAATAGACGCACTTAATGCACATGTCTATTTCACGACGCTCGATCTAAAAAATGGATTTTTCCACGTGCCCGTTGCCGAAGCATCAAAAAGGTACACCGCGTTCGTCACTTATAATGGTCTCTATGAATATAACTTTATACCGTTCGGACTCGCTAATAGTCCAGCTACCTTCATGCGATACATACATAAAGTATTCGAACAGCTGATTCGCGAACGAAAAATCCTTGTTTATATGGACGATATAATGATTATATCTCAAAACGTGACAGACGGCATTAAGCGGCTTGAAGAGGTACTTAAAGTAGCAAAAGACTATGGATTATCCTTGAGAATCGACAAATGTACCTTCATGTACACGGAAGTGGAGTATCTCGGGTTCAGGATCAGACATAATGAGATACGACCGCAAAAACTTAAAACGGAAGCAGTCGCCAAGTTTCCTGTACCTACGACTACCAAACAGGTACAAAGGTTTCTTGGATTGGCAGGATATTTCCGGAGGTCCATGCCTTCGTATGCAACTATTTCACGACCCTTAACAAAACTGCTAAAAAAGAATCAAAAGTTTGAATTCGGTCCACAGCAGATGGTGGCTTTTGAAAACCTAAAGCAGCTGCTAACAAACGAACCTGTTTTGAAAATATACGATCCAGAAAAGGAGACTCAACTACACACAGACGCCAGCGCCAGTGGATATGGGTCAGTACTTCTTCAACGTCAACAAGATCGATTGTTTCACCCTATCTACTACATGTCGAAAACTACAAGCGATGCTGAATCGCGATATGATTCTTTTGAATTGGAAATGTTAGCCGTAATCCGAAGCTTAGAATATTTCCGAGTTTATCTCTTGGGCATACGATTCAGACTAGTTACGGATTGCAATGCCTTGAAACTCGCATTAGCCAAAAAAGAAATTAATGGACGCATATTCCGTTGGTCCATTCTATTAGAAGAATTCGATTATGAACTAGAGCACCGCCCCTCCAGTTCTATGCAGCATGTAGATGCGCTAAGTAGAGTAAACGCACTGGTTGTAACCCAATTCGACGACGATTTCAGATTGGTGAAAGTTAATCAGGGAAAAGACCCCGAGTTGAAAGCCCTAATTGAAATTCTGGAATCCGGAGGTGAACCGCCAGACGATCACTTCAAAATGAAAAATGGAATTCTTTGCTACCAACAACCCAACGAAAACGCTCTCTTTGTTGTACCAAGGAGCATGCGTAGAAGTGTTGTTCAAGCAGCTCATGACGACAACGCCCATATTGGTACCAATAAAACGATGGAAGTAATTCGTCGAACGTATTGGTTCCCTAGGATGAGACGTTACGTTCGCAAGCACATTCAAAATTGTCTAAATTGCATCACCTACAATCCGACTTTTGGAAAACCTCAGGGTCGTCTTTACAGTATCCCTAAAGGTTATATCCCATTCCAAACACTCCACTGTGACCACCTTGGTCCCTTAGACAAGTCGCTAACCGGTCATCGTCACGTGTTAATTGTGATCGACGCGTTCAGTAAATTCGTGTTTCTGAAACCTACGAAAACGACAGAGACTAAGGAAGTGATCGCAGTTTTAAAAGACATTCGGTGTTTTCGGTCCTCCTAAGACAATTATTAGTGACCGTGGAACCGCGTTTACAGCCGAGGACTTCTCGCAGTTTCTGAGAGATTCCAGTGTGGCTCATGTGCAAAATGCTACCGCTACCCCGCGCGCGAATGGACAGTGTGAGCGGTATAACAGAACTATAACTAACCTACTTGCGAAAGTGAGTAAAACAGAACGCAACTGGTCCCAAGTATTAGTGCGGGATCAACAAGTTCTCAATACTACTATACAAAGAAGCCTTTCGACAACCCCTTCGAGGATTCTACTTGGATACGATCTTCGTATACAATCCGATCAAGCGTTCCGTGATCTGATATCCATCTGCTTGCAAGAAGACGGCGAACCCGACTGGTCGCAAAAACGCGAAGTCTTACGACGAGCTGCGGAGGAGCAACAAGTGACTGTCCAAGAAGAGAACCAGAAACGCTATAACCTCCGACATCGGCCACCGACACGATATGTGGTTGGTGATTATGTTATGGTGAAGGCGACACCTCAACCTGGTCATAGCAAGAAGCTTCAACCGAAGTTCCAAGGCCCCTATACCGTTTCCAAAGTCTTAGAGCATGACAGATATATCGTCGAAGATATCCCGGGAGCACAACGCACCCAAAGACACTACGTTGGGATGCAATCCAGCGATCGCCTTCGTCGCTATCTTCCTGATGACGACACCAGCACCTCTACTAGCGACGAAACCGACTCGGACAGCGACCCAATCCCGTCCGACACGTGCGGGACATCAGGATGGCCGATCTGTAGTAGTCAGAGCCACCGCCATGCTTGTCGTAGTCAGAGCCACCGCCACGCGGAAGGTGGGGAAAGCGGGGAGTCGTCCGATGAACGCCAACAAGTGTGGCCGTGCGAAGCAAGCCTCAACTTTATGTGTTATGTTTTACTGTTAATTCATATTTGTTGTGTATTACTGTGTATTCATTTTGTTCCGATTAAACCGTTCTGCATTCTACACAATTAACATTTTTGTGTATTTTGAAAAATAAGAGTACTTTTTTCTTCAAAATCATTTTCATATTTTCGAACCTCCTTCGTATAGAAGTAGGATATTTACATTTTTGCAAATGCATTTTTAATTTGAGAAACTGCAGAGGTTTTAATGGACAATAAAATGTTCTGATAAATGGATATATGAAGGACACTATAATATTATAAGCAACAATCAAACGTGATTAATTCTGTCAAACGGTGGTATTGTAACAACGCAAAAACTTTGTTTAATCACGTATATTCTAAATGGCACAAGTTTTCAACTAGAAAACGACGAAATATTAAAAATTGTGAATTATTGCTATAAAGTAGTGAAAATGAATAATTCGATCCCATACGACATATGTCACTGAAATGGGAGAAAATTCTCTTTCTCATAATGCCACAGCTAACTATGAGTTCCATATAAAAAATACAACTTTCTATGTTATAATCCGAATTTAGAAACTTTTTGGACAACGTATTACGCCACTGAATTATTATGAAAAATAAATAATATTAATACTACTTACGGGAACTTGAAAATTTTCCTACCTATTACCTCATCTTAAAAGTTTAATTTATTATTATTAATTTAGATACACATTTTTCTTACTTTCTGTGCCGCCTGGGCGATATGTCCAAAATCAAAGTTGGGCGTTGTGACCAGAATCAAAAGTGGGCGTTGTGACCAAGTTGGGCGTTGTGACCAGAATCAAAGTTGGGGTTGTGACCAAGGTGGGCGTTGTGACCAGAATCAAAGTTGGGGTTGTGACCAAGGTGGGCGTTGTGACCAAAATCGAAATTGGGCGTTGTGACCAAATTGGGCGTTGTGACCAAAATCAAAATTGGGCGTTGTGACCAAGTTGGGCGTTATGATCAAATTCTGAGTTGGGGTTTGTGACCAGTGGGCGTTGTGTCATAGCCCCTTGTACGTGGTCGTGGTCTCGCAGAGCGCAGTCTACTACAGTTTATTATTTATTTATTTATTTATTATTTATTTATTACAAGTATGGACGGACTCAAAGTCCTCTTACAGAAAAAACATTTTAGATTGTAGGAACGTACGGCTAGTTAGCGTTATTTCTCAAATTAAGACTCCACTTGTATATGGGTTTTTCGAATTATTCCGTCTAAATTTGAACATATCGAGTTTTGTACAGGCATTTAGTGGCTTCTAGCGCACACAGCTGTGTTATTCGCTTGCCGCCAACGGTTCTAAAACGTTCTATTTCTTATGAGAGGATTAGCCCCCTGATTCTGCCGCATTTTTACGTAAAATTGGTACAGTGATTCCCCTATTTGATGTTTTCTGCAGTATCTGGGGACAGCAGCTGGATTCAGTAGCAATCGGGTGAAGCCTTCAGTGCCGATTCACTGTTTGCAGCATTGTATAAGGTCTCTTAAAAAAGGAAAACAAAATTTGTTCTTAGTTTTCTCTGGTTGAGCCCCTTCTGCACACTAAGGCGTGATGGCGCAGATAAGCCGAAGCAGTATGCCACCCAAACATCCAAACGTCGGAATTGCAGGTGTTAAATTCAAACCCGGTCAAGCAGGACATGCTCAATTGTGAGGATTGCAATGTTCGGGAAGCTTCAAACCTATGATTTTCAGGGGCTCCGGACTGGCTGCTAAAGAAAGAAAAGAACCTAAGATAGATTCATGGATGCTTTTGCTAAAACTAAAGACTTACCCCAGGTTGAATTTGGGCCATGATAGCTAATGATTCCGTCAACTCGGCGTGAGATATATCTTTCAAAAGAACTGCCAAGGCTGCATCGTCCGCACATTTGGCGAGGGCCAAAAACCATAACTCGCATGGCCGCAAAAACCACTTGAAAAATATTAAGGACGCTAAACCGTACTCACCATCACGGCGTCAGAAAGGAAACAGACGGGCCGAGAGCAAAAGCCACAATTCGAAAGTTGCTGTCCGACCAGAATCGAGGAAGGCAGAGAGCACGCGAAAATACAAAACCTGCACCACAGAACTGCAAAATAATACAGGCACAATCGAAATGTAACATACTGTGAGGTGTAAGGTAAAGGGGTACACGGTAAGTGAGTTTTATGTAGACTGGTTTTGTTGTTGCGGTTGACGATTGGTGCACTTTTGTAATGTGCTTTATTTTCATTCAATTATTAACCTTATGAACCTGATCCTTATTCATGACAACAAATTGCCGAGAGATTTGAGCTAGTCTGGATTGTGAACGCCTTTTAGTGGAAGTCTGCACAACTTAACATTATCTGTCGCTGTTACTCAGGGTGAAAGATCATTTTCAAAGTTAAAAGCTATAAAAACGTATTTATTCTAAGATCAAGCGTGAGACAAGAGAAGCTATGAAATCTAGCTATAATAAGTATTGAAAACAACATTGACATAGATATTTATTTATTTTATTTATTTATTTGTTTAAGCTGCAACCAACAGAGCACAGGCTCTAGTCTAGAACTAGGTCACAGCATACTACATCAAAAATACTAAACTTAAGTGAAACCGCAAATGCGCCTAAGATAATATAGAAGTATAAACTCATGAGCGTAATAAGTAAGGAAACAAATGTAGAATAACTAAATTTAAATTACAAATAAAAAAAAATTCAAAATTCAAAAATTCAAAATTGAAAATTAAAAATTAATAATTAAGAACTAGAAATTCGAACCTATAGAATTGACTCTATACAGTGCGCGAGAACAGTTCGATTTGAAGGCTTTTGCCGTTCCATAAAAAATGTCAATTTCATCAGCAATTGCATTAGCTACTTCACAAGCAGTATATAGAGGAGAGTGACTTAAAATATTAGTTCTCTGTTTTTCCAAATAAAAGTAAGGGCGATAACGAGAAGTTGTTCGTGGAGCAAAGAAATTCAGTTGGCTCAGAATTGCAGGGCAACAGTTAATTTTATAATGAATTATATGATGTAAAAAAATCAAACCAGAAATATAGCGGCGTTTTTCTAATGTTTGAAATTTATAAATATCTAGTAGCTCAGAATACAAAGGTGTTAGTAAAGGATATGTTCCAGTTGATTTATAATGTAAGAATTTTATGAAACGTTTTTGAATTCTCTCGAGTTTAAATTTATATGTACTGTATGTTGGCGACCATATAACGGAGGAGTACTCCAACCTCGAGCAACCATACTTATTATAGAGTTTTGTTAAAGTTAATGTATTGCTAAAGTTAAAACTATTACGTATAAGAAATCCCAACATCTTAAAAGATTTATTTACTAAGAAATCTATGTGATTAGAAAACGTAAGTGAGCTGTCATATATAATACCTAGGTCCACCACTTCTTTATTAACTAAAAGCAATGCGTTATCCATACAATACGGAAACCTTATGATTTTTTTCTTTCTAGTGAAAGTTACTGAAGAGCATTTGTGAATGTTGAACTGTAAATGATTTTCTACGCTCCACTTATAAATATTATTCAAATCATTTTGTAAATACTGACAGTCATCAATAGTCTCGATAACCCTCCATACTTTGAGATCATCAGCAAACAAGGCGTGCTGAGAGTGTTCAATAATGTTGGGCAAATCATTGATAAATATCAGAAACAATAAAGGTCCTAAATTGGCACCTTGAGGGACACCTGATGAGGCATTGTACTGCTTTGACACACAACTCTTATAGACCACATATTGTTTTCTGTCTTTAAGATACGAGCTGAAAAATTGACTTAATCGAGAAGAAAATCCGACAGCTTTCAATTTCGTGATTAAAATTTTGTGATCAACTTTATCGAAAGCCTTGGCGAAGTCAGTATATATGACATCTACCTGTAAGTTATTGTCCAAGGCTTTCGATATCTGCTGGGTAAATGAATATAAATTTGTAGCGGTTGATCTATTGGGCATAAAACCGTGCTGTGTGTTCGAAATTTGCTGTTCTACATAAGAAAACGTTTTTTTTTTATAAAACAGTTACAAAAATTTTAGATATTGATTGAATAATAGAGATAGGTCTATAATTGATTATATTGGTTTTGTCCCCACTTTTATAAACTGGGCAGACTTTACTGATTTTTCCATTTTGCAGGATAGGTGATAGTTTGCAAAGAGAGATTGAATAATCTTGTCAAAGGAGCCGCCAAAAACTCTGAGCACGCCTTGTATATATATATATATATATATATATCAGAATTCCATCAGAACCAACAGCTCTTTTAGGTTTCACAGAACGTAGAGTTGAGGCTGTATCCTCCTCAGTTATATAGTCAATATTAAACATATTCCCGTTGACTTCTTCCTCGAAGTCCAAATCCGCATCACTACTGGTATATATAGAGTGGAAATTATCAGCAAAAGCATTTGCTGTATCTAAGTTGTTATTAAAATATCTACCATTAAAAGGCATATTGTCAGCAACTGTTTTAGATGCTTGTTTACTTTTAATAAAAGACCAAAACGTTTCAGGTTCAATCAGAATGGACTCTTTTGCAGACCTGCAGAAATTTTTATATGATCTATAAATATCCTTTTTGATATGTTTTCTTAGATCTGCATATTCTTGGTAGAGTTCGTTATTGAGTTGGCTTTTTTTATGTTTTTGGTGCAGTCTATTTTTTCTTTTTATGTCTTTAATGATGCTGATCGTAAACCAAGAAGGATATTTATGTTTTAATGGTTTTGTTTTAGGAATGGAAGCACTAAGAGCTAATTCAAAGAGTTCATAAAATTTATCAACAGCTAAATTAATATCAGAAAAGTTATTTAAAACAGTCCAATCAGTATTATGCAATCTATAGTAAAGTTCTAAGAAATTACCTTTTTTACAGTTTTTTTTTAATTTTATTTATTTATTTAATTCGCACTCAGCCAACAGCCGTTAGGCCAATTATAGGCGTCGCTGTGCAGTTATGAGGACTTCCAACCCCACTAACGACTGTCATGATGTTGTATGACCGCCGGGACCAACTTTTTTCCGTGATAGCCGTACCACGAGGCGCCGAGAGATGCAGCCGTGGAACTCCCACTGCTCACCTCCAAAAGTGAAGTCCGATTTTGCTCTGGCACACTGTAAGAAGCATTCAAGAGCTGGATGTAATGTATCTTCTTGAACAAAAGAATTACTAGACCTAACAACAGAGACATAGACATTTGATAAAATAAAATCTAAGATTCTTCCCAGTGAATTATTAATAGAGTTAAATTGTGTTAAATTGAAAAAGTTAATAAAATTTAAATAATCATTTTGAACTGTGTTATTTCTAATAACCATATTAGGATATAAATAGCGCAAGTTAAAGTCACCAAAGAGTAGTAGCTTATTTGGAATTATGTCCAAATTTGATTCAAACGTATTGTATAACTTCATATAATCAGCCGACACTGAAGACGGTGGAAAATATACAGCACATATATAAAAAACGTCTGCACCAAGTTTAACTTGTATCCAAAGATCTTCGAGGTTGCTTTCAAAGTCATTTAGTCTAACACGTACGTATTTGTTTTTTACAGCTACTAAAACTCCTCCCCCATCGCACTTGCCCACACTTTTTAAGTCTCTGTCCCAGCGTAATACAACATAACGGTCATCGAATAACTCATTATCCGTAACACTTGAAATTAGCCATGTTTCAGTCAGAATTATGATGTCAAAATTTTCGGAGAGAACACCATTTGAAAACTGAGTAGTTTTAGATCTTAATCCACGTACATTCTGATAGTAGATATTTATTTCTGTCATATTAGTGGACATCTTTCAGATCGCCGATGGATTTTATTATATACACTTTGCTCTCGTCTGTTGCTCTCATAAGGATCTTTCCGTTTCGATACCAGAGGTATTTGATTTTATTCTCGCGCTTGAATTCTCGTGCTTTGGAATACAGGATTTTATTTTGTTGGGTAAGCGATTCATTAACATATACATTATTATCTTGTCCTGGCAGCTCCTTACATGATAAATCTCCTACCCTGAGGTCCCGTTTTATTCTCTTCAATCGCAGAAACTCTTCTTTATCCATTCGCAGCACAAATTTTAGGATAATTCCCTTGGGCTTGCCTGGATCATTGATGTTTTTGCCCAAGCGATGTACCGCGTCTACCATTTGATTTTCTAATTTAAAACCAACAGCAAATTCCACTGATTTTATTACTGTTTGGATATTTTCGCTCCTGGTTTCGGGAATACCATGTATTTCCACACAGTTGCTTCTGGAATACTGCTCCAGATTATTGACTTTATTCCTCAGTATACGATTATCAGTTTGAAGCCCTTGTTTTTTGTTTCCAAGATGTCGATTTTATTTAGGCATTCCGTTAAACGTGATTGTTGGTCTATTAAGAGCTTATTAGTATCGTCAATCTTGGCAAGGGTATAAGTCCACGAAAGCCAGTTCTTTTAAGACACTATTTAGTTTTGCCATAATTTCGGATAAAGTTGGTTCCGTTGAAGAACAGGATTTACACGTCCAAGATCCCTTATTGATTAAAGATGTTACATCAGGTTGCGATAAGCCTATACAGCTTCCATGATAGGCCTTATTGCAAGATTTACATTTTATTTTGACAACTGTTCTTCCAATCTCGGAATTGCACGTTCCACAGCAGTCAACCATTTTGATAAGAAATTTACCTGGCTTATTTAGGTTCCTGACCTCGGTTCGCTGAACCCCACAAACAGATGATACAGAATGCCTCAATTTAAGCACCGGAACAATATATTCCACCACAATTAACTCACTTAACGGACTCTTTCCAACGACACTAATTATAACATTCGATTAATCAGATTTGTATTGAACCTGCTTTAACAAATTATTAAAATATTTCCAGTTTCTTTCACAAGTTTTAATTTGTTACTGCAGAGCAATAATTTTACACGAGCGCGCAGTGTGACGGTTCACTACTTCTTATCATATAAATGATACTGTAAAATAATTCGCAATAAGAAAATCAAGAAAAGTTGATTTTGGTTGTCAAAAGGTAACAAATGTTACCTTCAATATTATCTAATAAAATCATGTTTGTTCGCTATTTCCTTCAAAGATACTAGACCGATTAAATTGTATGATAGCTTAAAATTTTGCAAATTTTTAGACTTAGATCGTAAACCGGTTTTTATTTTCAAAAAAGTATGAAAAAGTAAAGTAAAATTAAATTATGGTCGGTTGAAACAGCTATGTGGTACGTTCACAATGAACTCTTCAGCGCTGATTTCGACGTCAAACTTAAAAGAACAATTAAATCGTGTAAAACCTCTACACCTGTTGGTAGATGAGGAGCTGATAATGTTATGTTGTTGTAAATCGTGTAATTTCAATATTCATCTATCCACATTTTTGTACGCATAATTGGTAAGGTAGTAAGTGTTTTTTGTGACATGTACCACCGTTTCCCACCGAAGCGTAGCTCGGGTGATTCACTAGTAATTGATATTTTGATGTTATCAGATTGTAAGAATAATAAATAAAAATATTTGATACATATTACAAATGTTTCTCTATTTAACTTCACTCACCTTCTCTAACCACGTAACTCAACTCATAGAAAGAGGGACGGCCAAGCTAGAGATATGCCACTTGAGAAGTAATGCCAACGGTGAAACAATTTTGTGGCTCCACTTAATTGTTTCGCCATTTACCAATTTATTTCAGGCTTATTCTGTATATTTTTACTTGAATTATAATCCATTGTATTTCCACTTATTTCAATTTATTAGTTCGCTCATTTCGTGCCTATTCTGGAAAACACAAATCGCTGGCTTATCCCGAGGCCGCAGCGTTCAGCTGTTTTTTGTTAGTTGGCCGAACACGCGAGCATTCTTTTCTTGCACCTCGACGAAGCAACTTGCTTCTAAGAAGGCCCCGTTCGTGCTTTATCACGCCACGACGATTAATTTCATTTCAAGAGCTGATAATTTGAATCAGCTCTAAATTGACCCGCGAATTTGATCTTGGAGGCAAGGTCGCCGTCCGATTTAATTTTTCAACACTTGCTGGCGTCCTTCCTACATCCGACAGTTCGCCTCAATTACCGATGCATCCATGGCGGTGTATAGCAGCTCACGATCAGCACTTATTTGACCGCAATTTATGGATGTTGGAGGTTAGTGAGTAGTATGGCGGCACCTAAATTGGAGCAATCCGCGAATTAAACCGCGAATTAATTCCGCGGTTTGACCTAATTAATTTCGCGGTTTGCTCTAATTATTCTTCATATGTGCTACTGATTAATCACATATGAAGTTTGATATGTAATTTACATATGTGCTACTGATTAACTTACGCGGCGGCCATTTTTAATTTGCTTCCGGAATTACGCGTCGGACTTTGGCGGCCATCTTGGATTTCTGGCGCGAATATTTGCTTTTGAAATTTCTCTGATTTTTTTCTAAGTTCAATTTTTTGAATTTAAACTTCCCGGGTGTCGGCCATCTTGGTTTTCTGCGCGCGCACTTCTCGCGGCTGTCCTTTTAATTTTGAATTTTAGCGCGAATATTTGAATTTTAAATTTTTTTTCTAAGTCCCTGTTTTGAATTTAACTTGTCGGGTGTCGTCAATCTTGGTTTTCTCACATTTATTTTAATTTAAAAAAAGCTTCCTGCGATGTCCCATGGCTGGAGTCGAACCAGCGATCACAGCATTACGAGTACGAAGCCTAAACCAACTGGGCTATCGAAGCGATCGAGGTTAAAGGAATTAAACATGGTCACCTGCGTGTCACGAGCCCAGCTTTAAACAAACTATTTTTCAAAAATTTAGATTATAAGAATAGGGGATGTGTAGCTTATTGTGTTTAAAGGTTGATACATTTTTAAAAAAAATTAGATTTGTAACAGTTTATTAATTATTTTATAATTTGTGCCTGCTATATAGCTGGATTAACGAGATCCTCATTGTCCCTACCTACTATAGGAAGTTTCCGTCTAAGTTCCCTTTTTAAAACAGGTCGGTGCCTGTGTATTGTTTGGTTTTAAAGGTTTGAGCATTGTACCACTTAGCTGTTCTGACATTATACTTCCATATACATATTATAAATAAATTTTAAATGTTATTTTCGACTGAGTTTTAGCCGCTTATAAATTACAACAGCTAGTTTAAAATTAAATGGGCTATAAGAGCTAAAGGCAGATCGTAATATAAAACGAGTTACAAATTTTATTTTAGTATATTCCTGAAATACTGATAATACGTATTGCTTGAATAAGAAAGAGTTGAACTTTCTCTTTTGTTCTGCAGAGAAACCTTGTCTGACGTCATGACCTCGGTGTATTTTCAAACAAAGAACCAGATTCTAGAAATTCATCTAGTTACAAATTTGAGTTTAATATATTCCTGACATACTTCTGTTGTGCCCTCGCCCATATAAAATAAGACATAGGCATTAAATAAATGTTTTTATTGTATAAGAATGGTTGTCCTCCATAAATTTGAATAAAAACAGACAATTTCGTTGAAAAAAAAATAGCTTTTCAAAATCGTTTGCAAATAAGACAAGGGATACTTGTAAAAATATAAGTCAAACCATTTTTCTTGTAAAAAATTTACGAAAAGACGTAAGTGTTGGCGACAAATTAAAATAAATTTGAATAAAAGCACGCAAAATTACGAAAATACGTAGAAAATTTATAAAAATCGGCATCTTGTCACATTAAATTCTGCAAAAACGACAAAAAACAATATTTTTATACAACTTTCATCGAAAAAATAGTAAAATTTTACGAAAATACGTCTGTGTTGACGACAAATGAAAATAAATTTGAATAAAAACACGCAAAAATTACGAAAAGACGTATGTGTTGGCGACAAATTAAAATAAATTTGAATAAAAACGCACAATTTCGTTGAAAATCTTTACAAAGCGACTTTATAGTACCGAAAAAATGATGTAAAAAAGTTTTAAGAGTTATTTCTAAGCATAATTTTGCAAACGTTTAACAAATAAACCGTAATTTTTTAAAGTACATCACACAATTATGAAATCGTAGTTCAACTTATATGATTTTTCGATACTTTGTATGTGAAAAATAGCTTCAATTACTAATATTCGAATAAAAACATGCAATTTCCAAAGCATTTCGTTTAAAATTTTAGAAAATCGACAGCATCTCCCATGAAAATTTATAAAAATCGGCATCTTGTCACATTAAATTCTGCAAAAACGACAAAAAACAATATTTTTATACAACTTTCACTGAAAAATAGTAAAATTTTACGAAAATACGTCTGTGTTGACGACAAATGAAAATAAATTTGAATAGAAACACGCAAAAATTAC